>JAFVLL020043747.1:0-38068 GCA_021397915.2 Tor tambroides
CTACAAGTGAACAGTTAACTAACTTGCATAACTTGCATGTGATGAATGATTAAAGTAGACTGCCATTCATGTTTGGGGTTGGATTTTTTATGTTTCTGAAATAAGTATCTTATGCTCACCAAGGCCACATTTATTTGATCAGAAATACAGTAAAAATATTAACATTGTACAATATTGTTACAATTTATAATGATGGTTTTCTATTTTAATGTATTTTAAAATGCAGTTCATTCCTGTGATGGCAAAGCTGAAAATTTCAGCAGCCATTACTCCAGTCTATCATTGTCACATGATCCTTCAGAAATCATTCTAATATGATGATTTGGTGCTCAAGAAATATTTTAACAGCTTTTATTTGAAATAGAAATCTTTTGTATCAATATTAAAGTCTTTACTCTCACTTTTTATCAATTTAATGCACCCTTACTAAATTGAAGTATTAAAATCTTATGACTGTTTGTTTGTTTTAACATCACAGGAGCTCCATATTTCAGCCTGCCAACCAGTAAGATCAGACTGGAGATTTCATTTAGCCAATCAGCAAAGCTCTTTTGGAACAGTAGGAGAGAAAGTTACAACATACTGTAAAAATAAAGGTTCTAAAAGGGTGTTTTTGCAGCAATACCATTTTTGGTTCCTCAGAGAACCTTTCAGTGAACAGTTCATAAAAGAACCATTTTTTCTTAGTGTAAAGAACAATTTGAAAAAAATCAAAAGAACCCTTTTTTTTAACTATTAAGGACCTTTTGTGGGTTGGAAAGGTTCCAAGGATGTTAAAGGTTCTTTATGGAACCATGGATACCAATAAATAACCTTTATTTTTAAGAGTGTACGGGTTCTTTGAGAACAGAAGTTTGACTCGACAACCTGGAGTGAGCTGAAATAATCTTTAGGCTCCATTTCCACAAACCATAGTAATCATCGGATCATTTATTCACAATCATTTCTGTGATGGTGAGGATTATTACAGTTGTTGAGTGATGTAACCTGTTTTACCTGTGGCCTCTGTTGCTCTGCAGCTCTCCAGCTTACTCTCAGACACCGACCTTGAGATGTTTGACTCTTTAATAAGGCCCCGAGGCTCCACCAAAAGGCATGTGAGTGTTCTCTCTCTCTCTCTCTGCCCCCTCCCCCCCTCATCCTCTCAGTACATTTCACTCTGACCTGTGTTTCAGAGCGGTGCTTCCGTGCAGATCAAATCTCTGCGGTCAGCTGCTAATAACCTGTGAAATTTTCATTTCACGTACATCGTCACATTCATGCAGATCAACGGCTGCCATAACATCAAAAGGAAACCGCTACTTTAAACACTGGTTAACTGAGAATATATGAGCTCTGTGTGAAGGACAGGTGGAATCCCTGGAAAAGTGTGGGATTAAGTATTTTTCAGAATATCAGCTGTTTGAAACAGTGACTGATGTCACAGGTTAAAAGAAGGGCTGGACAGTATGGCCAAAAATATGATCACAATATCTTTTTTTCCATATCATTCGTTATCAGTGTTTATCAGTTTGTTCATTGCATACCTTAATTGGGAAGCAAATGCATTGTTTGTCAGTCAAGAATAAATGTAAACATTGTTTAAAAATAAACTCCACAGGGAAAGCTATATAAGCATGTTAAGCTATAGACCATTTGGGTGTCCTACAGTAGCAGTCTATGGCAGCCACAGAATTAAAGTAATATAAAGAATTATAAATATAAGAATTAAAGTAAAATAAGTATATCTCACAATTCTGAGAAGAATTGCAAGAAATAAACTTGGAATGGAACAGTTGGAACAGTTATGGGGGAAAAAAAAGGCAGAATTGGAATGTTACAATTATAAATTACAGTATCCATGTAAAATATTATAGGTTTAAATATGATTTCATGCTGTAATGTATGTCTAATACATTATTTCCCTTATGAACTGCATATGTTTGCATATTATGTAGACCTATTATTTATGTCTAATTCAGGGTTTCTTTTTTTTTGATGTGATGTCTTCAGAGCATTTTTTTGGAGGAGACTTTTTGAAGTAAAGTCTATACGATAATAAATGTAGATCAGAAGAATATACTTTGCAGCTGGTTTAAATTTAAGGTATCTTGCTTTGTAAATATGATATTTAACCATCATACAAAAAAAAAATCTCCTTATTGCCAGAAACAGATTCCTCTTCCTCTTGGCAGAAAGAACAGAGTGGAGAAATATTGTGCTTAAATTTCGTCATCTTTGACGATGGTATTATATAAAAAAAATATAGTTTTTGCATTCCAATCCCCCCCCCCCCCCTTTTTCTGCCATAACAATGCATACACATCTCCAAATGACGTAACTGTCTGCTTACAAATGGTCTGTAATTTATGAATACAAGTAAAAAAATTAAAAATGATGTTGTTGTATGATATTCCTTTAATACTCATCCTCCTCCACCTACTACTACTAAAACTATACAATTTATTACAAACTATGTGCTTGAACCCCTAATAATGCAATTTATCATTACACTAATGAATTATTAATGTTCTGTCTTATTTTCTGCAAGTTAAAGTGAGCTTTTATTTTGGTGGGTTGTCATGAATTTTCAGTGTTTTTCAGTGTTGATTTTTTCAGGAAACATCTGTGTTGATATATCACCCAGCCCTAGTTAAAAGAGATGAATTCAGAAGTTAACACAGTGTTGTAGCTGTAAAAGAGCAGCAGGAGTGTGGGGAAAAGTCAGAAAGAGAAGAGTAAGAGCAGAGGCATAGGAAGAGGAGAGAATGGAGGTTATTTTGGCTGTAGGATTACAGTCTAGGTTTTTGTCCAATGCATTTCAGATTTTTGGCCACGACCTTTGTGTCCTGTCCAATTACGGGCTACCATGTCAAGCTCTCAGTGCCCTGTGTGTGCGCATGTTTCCAGCGTATATATGTGTGTGTTCACAGCATACTTTCTGGGTGTAAATCTTGGCCACTAACTATTGACTTGTAAATCAGATTCCCATTATGTTAATGGCAGGGCCTTATTCTGCTGTCCAGTAAGCATGTCAATGCTTTTGGCTTCTTTCCTTTTGGCAGCAATCTGTTTTCCACCTCCTGTTTATCCTGAAGAAATCTCAAGTCAATATAAAAGCTAAAATAGAGAAACCGCGAAAAAACTTTACCCTCCGTACACAATCAACGCAGAGAATCGCATTTACCGGTTTTTGTTGAACCACATAATTAATGAGTGACGGTCAGTAATCTCAAGACATTTCCTGGCACTTGGAGTAACAGCACTCTGACACAGGTGGATCAAACGCCCTACTAAAATCACTCTAATGTGTTAGATTAGAAAAGTCCAACACTCTGGATCGCTGCCGGTAGACACAGCTTTAATAGCTTCACTTTCACAGTGTTGTGAGGCAATATTGCTGAATTCTTGAGGGGATGTGTGGGCGGGTGTAGTTCCCGTAGCAAGATAATACTTCTTGTATCTCACCAGCAGTCTGGAATTGCCTGTTTAGACACATAAACACAACCATTAACAGTGTTTAGCATGTTATTTATAAAAAGAACATGCTACAATACTGAAATGCTTATTATTTTGCTGCATCCAAAATTGTGTACTATCTGCATTTGATTAAGAACTTGCTTTGTGACCATTAAAATGTACATTTTATAAAGTATGCATGTGTGTAATATGAAGACAATACTAAATACTACTGACCTATTATTAAATGAGTCATGTCACTGTTCCTGAATATTTCCTGTTGTTTTTTTACACGCTGTTTTATTAGTACTGCAAATTAAGACAGGCTATTCATTTAACATACTGCTTTTCACATAATATTTAAAAGGGAAGTGGACATATTTGGGCAAAGGGGCAGCTACTTTTTATGGGAAGTGATGTGTTAAGTTATTTTTATGTGAATAAGTGTTTTCTGTTTTAATATATATTAAAATACTATTTATTCCTGTGATCCAAAAGCTGAATTTTCAGCATCATTACTCCAGTCTTCAGTGTCACATGATCCTTCAGAAATCATTCTAGTATGCTAATTTGATGATTAAGTAACATTACTTATTATGCATTATCAATTTTGAAAACAGTTGCCTTATATTTGAATTTGATTTAATATTCTGGGGGAAAAATGGAAATAGATTTTGAAAAATTGCTTTAAAAAAAATATATATATATTATTTTATTTTTTTATTTATTTTTTTTATGTACGTATGTATAAATATAAATAAGTGTTCATTTCTTAAAAAATACACAATACACATGTTAGTTATTTGAGTCCTAACATTAGCTCATGGCTGGAGTTCTGTTTTGTCCTTTTGTTTGTACACCTGCCAGTGAGAGCTGTAGGTTTTGTAGAAAACTCCCATACAGCATAGATCCTTCTCAGGAAAACCTTTTTGCTTTCAGCACACCAGTAAAGATTCCTATGAGCACCCGAGGGAACTTAGACTGGAATTTTCTTATTTTCTTTGTGACTCCTATTTTTTATTTATTTATATATTTTTTGTGCCCTCTGTCATTTCCTCACTGCCTCTCGTCATACAGGCTGCCACAGGCTGTTTGAAGATTGAGCTTGTGGGATGCCATCCAGATGGACTGCAGTGAATACTTAGCTGATGAGAATGAGGCAGAAAGAAACTTGTTTGTAACAGTCAAGTCTGTTTTTCTTTATCTATTTGCTCTTCAATTTGCTAAGCAGAGGCAGAAATCAATCAAGAAAGCAGTTTTTTTTTTGCCTGGGATTCCTGAATTTCAAAATTCAAGATTTTTATTTGTCACGTACACAGTTATACAGAGTATAACCAGCAGTGAAATGTAAGTCAGGTCTGCTCCATGGACAGTGCAAATATATGCAGTACAACACAAGAATATACATAGATATAAATATGAAAAAAGAAAATAAAAATAAATGAAGTAGAAATAAGAAATAGAAAATAAAATCTAAAATAAAATGTGCAAAAAAATAAGTGTGCAGGACAGTATACTGTAGACTTAATAAATAGTAATATAAGAGGAATGTGCAAGAAGAATGTGCAAACAGGTTGTACGGGGTATATCCCTAGCAGCAGTACGAATGGTGGAAAAATTATTAATAGCTTACTGATTATTAGTGGTTATTAAATGGAGTCATGTTGGTGTTATGAGACCGAGTTTGAGTTGAGGAGCCTGATGGCCTGGGGGAAGAAGCTCCTCCTAAGTCTCTCAGTTTTTGCCATCAGGCTACGGTAGCGCTTACCAGATGGTAGCAAAGTGAAGAGACGGTTACCAGGGTGATTTGAGTCTTTGATGATTTTGACAGCTCTGCTCTTGCAGCTTTTAAGGTAGATGTCCTGCAGGGAGGGGAGAGCAGACCCTGAGATACGCTCAGCTAAGCGCACAACTTTCTGCAAGGCTTTACAATCCTGATTAGAGCTGTTTCCATACCACACCGAGATGCACTGAGTCAGTCCACTTTCTATGGTCCCTGAATAGAAAGTTTTCAGGATTGCTGGTGAGACCCTGAATTTCCTCAGCTGTCGCAGGTGGTACAGTCTTTGCCTGGCTTTCTTGACCTGTGTCTGGATGTGTGTAGTCCAAGTCAGGTTCTCGGAGATGTTTACACCGAGGTACTTGAAGCTGCTCACCCTCTCCACAGGGGTCCCACTGATCATAAGAGGAGTGACTCTTTCTGAAGTCCACAAACAACTCTTTGGTTTTGCTCACATTCAGAGAGAGACAGTTGTCCTGGCACCATGATGTAAGTCTCTCCACCTCATCCAAGTATGCGGTCTCATCATTGTTGGAGATGAGGCCCAGAACCACAGTATCATCAGCGAATTTGATAATAGATGTGGAGCTGTGAGAGGACACGCAGTCGTGTGTGTAGAGAGAGTAGAGCAGGGGACTCAGGACACAGCCCTGTGGGGCTCCTACGTTCAGGGTGATGGAGTTTGAGGTGAACTGGCCAACTTTCACCACTTGAGGTCTGCCGGTGAGTCACAGAGTGAAGAGTTTAGGCCGAGGTCTGTGAGTTTGGAAGCTAGCTTGATGGGGACTATAGTATTGAAAGCTGAGCTATAGTCAATGAATAGCAGCCTTACATAGTTCCCATTGTTGCTGTCAATGTGTGTGAGGGAAGAGTGGAGGATGTGAGAGATGGCATCTTCAGTAGATCTACTGGGGCGAACTGAAGAGGGTCCAAAGTAACAGGGATGGAGGAGCAAATGTGGCTCTTTACAAGTCTCTCAAAAACCTTCATGACTATTGATGTGAGGGCAACTGGACGATAGTCATTCAGGCAAGAGGGTTTATTGTTCTTAGGCACAGGGATGATGACAGATTTTTTAAAGGAGGTGGGAACCACAGAGGTGGCAAGGGACTCATTAAAGATGGAAGTAAACAAACCAGCGAGCTGATCAGCGCAGGACCTCAGAACACGGCCAGTAATCCCATCAGGTCCGGCTGCTTTCCTGACGTTCACTTTCTTTAGGGCCCTCCGAACTTTGTCCTCCGACACGGTGATTACATGATTATCGCTGCTCTGCGTGCTGCTTCCTGACGCGCTGATCGGCAGAGTCGCGCTGCCGCCATTGCATTCAAAGCAGCCGTAGAAGGTGTTTAACTCGTCGGCCAACAGCGGATCTGTTTTCACCTCTGCAGAGGATTTGTTTCCAAAGGCACAGATGGTCCTTAGTCAAGTCAAGTCAAGTCACCTTTATTTATATAGCGCTTTTAACAATACAGATTGTGTCAAAGCACTTAACAGTATCAAATTGGAGGATAGAGTGTCAGTAATGTATAATAATAAGATTAAACATTAAATTTTCAGTTAAAGGCATTTCATTATTGAATTTAGAGATGTCACTGTCTAGCTCAGTTTAGTTTAATTAGTATCTGTGAAATCAAATTGACGATAATCGCTAGAAATTAAGTGTCCTCAACTGAGCAAGCCAGAGGCAACAGCGGCAAGGAACCAAAACTCCCTCTGTGACAGAATGGAGAAAAAAACCTTGGGAGAAACCAGGCTCAGTCGGGGGGCCAGTTCTCCTCTGGCCAGGATATTATTGTTTATTTATTTTTTACTTATTGTTTTAATTAAAATTTTAAGTGTATAAACGTATTATATTTCTATTTTTATATTGTTGCAATTTCTAACAATAATAGTATGATGTAGTTCGGTATTTTATTATATTTTTAGTTATTTGTTTTATTTTAAGTTTTATTGTATTTTAGTCCCTGCCACATGCGTCGAGAGTCATTGAGCTGAAAATGAGACTCAATTCTCTCCCTGTATTGGAGTTTGGTGGCTCTTACTGCGCGTCGGAGAGCATAGCACGATGCTTTGTACTCGCTCATATTCCCTGACAAAAGACCAATTTGAAAAATTGACAAGTGTTAGAAGCCTCCATTGTTTTTTATTATTGTTATTATTTTGTAATTTATTTTACTTTTAAATTTTTGCCATGTCATATTCATTAATTGACACGAACCATCTGTTCAAACATTTAAAACATTTAATTTTATTTATATATTTATTTACAGTTTTGTGAACACTATCAATGACAGTCCTCAATACCCTGATTGAATTATCTGAATAAATTATATTCTTGATTTTCTCATTAATGTGTTGGTAATATACTGCAATTTTAAATATTTCAAATATTCTACTCAGAATAGTTTAATTAACATCATGTTTTGTCTTGTGTTCATTATCATAGATCCTTTCAGCAGTAACATTTTTATTAGTAATTTCCTAGATGCGTTTAACATGGGAAGTCTCTTGTTTGACTGTAACTTCTACAGCTGACCTGAGTGTCCATTGGTGTTCACTGTCACAACACATTTGCTGCACTGTCTGAATGAAATGAATTAAAAATCAACTGCATTCATGCTTAAACTCAGTAATGATATTCAGAGGCAGATTGACAGAGTTGGACTGTGAATTATAGAGAATCTTGTTACAATATTCATACAGGTCACTAGCAGTTTTCATGGTGAAATGTGCGATGGCACTCTTTGAAGGCTGGTCTTGTATGAATGTGTCCGTAAGTTTGGTTGAGGACAAACCAAAAACTTTTAACTCCCTAGACCTGATTGCAAATAACCTTTCATACATGAATAATATATATTAGACTTGTGCCTAAACTTTTTTTCCTAACCGAGTCTGACAATTAGGGTTAGAATCATTCAACCGATACAACAAACCATCTGTGACTCTGTTGGGTTATTTGCACTGCTACTTTAATTGCTATGCGAAAAAAGTATGCATGCTGCTTATATAACCTTGATTTGTAAATTATTACTAGGAGAACTCGACTGGGTGTTGCCTGCAGAAGTTGCTTGGGTACAGTTTAAATCTAAATGTAAATGAGTTGTGAGATTCACATCTATAGTAGGCTTTGCCAATGAATTAAGTAGCAAGAAGAAGCATGAATCTGACAGAACTGTCAACAATACTGAAAACTGTCTTGTTCTTTGAATGCTGATTATGGAGTTATCGTGATTTAATTATTGACATTTTGACTTCATCTTGGATTGTTCCGTTCTTCAACACTCATCTTAGAGTAGTTGTCATTGCAGCACGCTGTGGTGTAGGTTTAACAAGTGCAACGGCTTCCTGTTGAGACATGTCTATTAAAAAGCATTTAATATTGTAAGAATAATTCAAAATATATGACATTATATTGAGAGGTTCTGCTTTAGTTTAAGGAAATATTCTGCTTCATAATTTTATTCGGAGCCTGACAGTAGCTGTACAACCCTGGACGTGAAAATACCGAAAATACAGTCTGGTCTTAGATGCAGAGAGCTTAGAAAGATTGCTTCTTTAAATAGAGCTTAATTTTATTGATCCAGAACTTGCTGTAAGCTCCTTTTTAGGGTGTTTCTTTGCTCTTACAATGTTCTGAAATGTACATATTAAAATTTGAAATAAATAAACTAAAAATAAAACCATTTTCTGTTATAATATTTTAAAATGTAATTCCTGTGATGGCAAAGAATTTTCATCCACCATTACTGAAGTCTTCAGTGTCACATGATCTTTCAGAAATCATTCTTATATGCTGATTTGACGCTCAATAAATATTTCCTATTATTATCAGTGTTCATTTTTTGTTAACTACATTTTTTCATGATTCTTTGATGAACAAAGTTCAAAAGAGCAGTGTTTGATATTGAAATATAATCTTATTTAATTCAAGCTATTAATTTATTACTGGCCTCAATTTAAAATAAAGTGTAGACCTTATTAGAGTAAAGAAGCTCCTATTTATGTAATGTCTGAGAATATGTTGTCCTGTCACCAAAAAATCCTTCATATTTGTGAGTATCAGTTGATATACAGTACATTCCCTCATCAGTGAACACAGGAACCCACAATTATATTAAACAACTCAATCTAGATATTCTAACCAATTCCAAGATCCAAATAAGCCAGTAAGAAATGATTACCATTTTACCATTTTATCTCATATACAAAGCCAGGCAAATCCAGTTGGCACTTGCACTGTAATTACTTGTGGATTGACTGAAATTCTGAATGTTCGTGACTCCTTTCGTAACCTCCTTTCCTGTCAAAACCTCCTATATCTTGACAGTCTAACTTAGCTAGAATCAGGGATTCACCTCCCTCACTTACAGTATACAGTATATGAAGCCAGCAGCTGGATCACACCATCTAAAGAGCATTAGTATCAAGCAGTAGCCTTTGTTTCTACACTATACACCCAAATATAAGCCTGCACCGGTTCTTTTTTACTTAGAAGAATGTTTTTAAAAGAGTGTTTGTATAAGCTTGTATGAACATGTTTTCAATCTCATTTCAAGCTTTCATGATTCCGATGAATTTTTCCTCAGAGTGAGCCATACGCGCTATGTAGCATCACCACCGAAAGTATAGATCAACAAATCCTACTTAAGCATGTACCATGGAGGCTTTACAAAAGCAGAATATCCAATTTGTGTAAACACGTTCTGGCTGTTGAGACCTGATTTTAATCTCGAATATCTCCAGAAAGGTTCTGCTATATCCTGTTTGCGAAAACCTCAAACATCAAAAAGTCACAGTCAATTAACATCTTTTAGAAGTAGGATGCTATCTGCGGGATTTCAGATTAATATATTTGAGACCAAGCAAAGCAACTTAAATCTCTCAGCAGCACCTGAAGACCTGTCATACCCCTGCTGGGAGCTGAAAGAAAAGGAGGGAAATAGATATGGAAATACAGAGAAAAAGAGAGCGAGATGGGGTGAAAAGAAGACGCAAGGAGCTCTAGGAAAGCAACAAACGGATAAATAACAGGAAGCATGTGACAAGACAACACAACATCACATTGTTTAGATGTAGTCACTAAGATAACATAATATGACAAGCTGGTCGACAACAAAACAATATGGTGAAATGATCTCATTGCGTTCCTGAAGAGCATCAGCATGTAAACTGATAAACATTGCATGTCTGACATGTTAAACTCCTCCTTTATTCATTTATGCTGGTGAGAGACATGCTGGATTGTGTTGTCCCTCTGCAGGGCCCAGGTTTACTGGAGCTTGTCACAATTGTTATCTCCAGCCAGGCAGGAGGGTCTGGCTCTCACCCTGGGGGATGCTGGGATTCTGGGTTTCACTTTGAGAATGACAGTTGAAGCTGCTATTGTTTTAGCATGTGCTGAGTCATTGTTTTTCACTGCCATTATTCAGGTAGCAAGCATAGATATGGGGGTGTGTGGTGGTCTTTGTGGTCTGTGTGACAGATATTGTGTTTGGCCAATGGTAGCCGTTGTGTTCTGTTGATAAGGGGTTATGCTTTCACACTGAGGTTGCCTGCCCTGTTAGCACACTAAAAGATGGGACCTGGACAGTGATCAGCTGGACAAAAAACACCTGGAACCAGTTTATATTGTTTCATCAATGAATGTCAGCTTGCCTGAGGAAGAAAGAAACAGACAGTGAGAGGGAATGAGAATTGATTAGTAAAGAGTAAAGGAAATTGTCAGCAGTCAGGGAAGAAGAAGCTGTTTTACTGCAACATGCTCACATACACATAGAGGGACTGACAGAATGCTGCAGTACCACACTACAAAAAAAAAAAAAAAGTGTTGGATGTTGGAGTGAGTAAATAATGCTGAAAAATCTAAACTAAAGTTGTGCTTAACAGATTATATTATAATTATAATCTACTTAATAATATAATATAATATAACATTAGTAGCAAATAATAATTCTCTATAAAATCAAGATATCTGTAATATTATTATTTTATAATTAAATTATCATCTACTTATATATACTATTGAACATGTATTGAAACTATGTAAATAAAAAAGAATAATTCTGTTTAAATTAACAATTTAAGAAAGCTCTTAGTCTGAACAATTGTTACAATATTATCAGTTATGCAACTTTATTTTTCAAACCATTTGTTTAAATTTGATGTACACCTATTTTATTTATACCTGGAATTACAGCTGGACTACAGCTGGAATTAATTTTTTCTCATTGCTTAAGCAATTCACCAGATTTCCAGAATGAGAGTGTTTGGCAAACACACCCTTATCATGTACGTGTGTGTCTGCGCACATGGATTTAGCTACCTGAAATCAGGTCAGACGACAAAGCAAACTCAATTCATGCTAGATAAACGTTTTTGCCCTTTCCTTTGAGTCCTGGAGAGGAAAAAGGCGGCATTTGGTGTCTGCACTGAATAAGCCCCGTGTAGTCAGATTTAATAGTACATGTTGTTTAATCTCATTTTCTCTTCTTGCACTAGTGAATCTGTCCTAGGGGAGCAAACCAAATTACACCACAGTGCGCCTGCAGAGGATTTCGCTATTTACAGGTCTTCTTCTATCTCTTTTCTCTTACTTTTCTTCTGTCTCTCTCTAAGCACTCTCCCATTCTACAGGAAGTGCAAATGGTGCTTAGTGGCAAGAAGAAATGGCGATTCATGGATGAACCAACGTCTGCCCCAGAAACCTGTGCGGAAGGTGCTTTTTTCCCCTCTTGCTCAGATACATTTAATGTGTTTGACCCTCTCTCTCTTTATTCCATTATTTTTCTGTCAGAAGAGAAACTAGGACAGTCTCTTCTATATGAATTCTGCTGTGGACGATTTGAGATAATGTAGTGACCCATTCAAATATGAGAGTTAAAAAAAAACAGTGTTTACCTCAGCGAGGACAGAGTTCTTCCTAGGGCATTAAGCAAGTTAAACAGGGTGAAAGCAAATCAGGTATTTCTAATCTAATACGTGCATTGCAAATCTCATCCAAACACATAAATAGTGACGTATGCAAGTTTCCTTCACTGGGTTAAGGACATTTAAATGTATCACTCTATAGAGATTAAATAGGTTGGTTTGCCCATAGGTGCCCCACATAATATACTATAATCCACAGTCTGAGAGGATTACTTAGACTGGACTGGTGGCTGAACTGGGAGAAGTGTGGAATCCTTATTTTGAGTGTACTAGGTCAAGATATTGCTGAAGCTCAGCGTTAAGACTTTCATTCAGTGTACGTTATGACAGCTTTTCTCAGATTATTCAATTGTTCTGTATGCATTAATATCAGACAAAGATGTTTGAAGAAATAGTTTAGATATTAATGAAATTTTGTTGAT
Source organism: Tor tambroides (assembly GCA_021397915.2). Lineage (NCBI taxonomy): Eukaryota > Metazoa > Chordata > Actinopteri > Cypriniformes > Cyprinidae > Tor > Tor tambroides. Next base: position 12,571 of record JAFVLL020043747.1, read on the forward strand.
AGTTTACTTACCCTCATGCTAACCAATGATGTACTTGAGTTTGTTTCTTTATCAAAGCATATTTGGAGAAATTTAGCATTATGTCAATTGCTCACCAATGGATTGTCTGCAGTGAATGGGTGCTATCAGAATGAGAGCTCAAACAGCTGATAAAAACATCACAATAATCCACAATTCAAATGAATCCAGTTCATCAATTAACATCTTGTGAAGTGAAAAGCTGTGTGTTTGTAATAAACAAATCCATCAAGACGTTTTTAACTTCAAACTTTTGCTTCTGACTAAAAGTCCAATATCAATAATATTGCTTTCTCCAGTAAAAAAAATTGTTTTGTCTGAATCAAGAGCGAAATATGCACCGTTTACAGTACAACCACAAATAGTCCAAAGCACTTCTAGACAAATATGTTGGTGGATTTTGATGTGAGAGGACAACGGGGGATGGACTTTTACATTTAAGACCTTTTCATCATTTAATTATGGGTTATGGACTTGTATTTTGGCCAGAAGTGACAGTTTAAAGTTAAAACACCTTAATGATGGATTTGTTTCTTACAAACATAGCTTTTCACATCACAAGACATTAACTGATGGACTGGACTTGTGGATTGTGTTTTTATCAGCTGTTTGGACTCTGACGGCACCCATTCACTGCAGAGGACCCACTGGTGAGCAATTTTTATAATGCTAAATTTCTCCAAATCTGTTCCGAAACAAACTCATCTACATCTTGGATGGCCTGAGGGTCGGTAAATGTTCAGCAAATTATAATTTTTGCATTAACTATTCCTTAAAATGAAATTTGAAGGTTACATGCAATAAATAATTCCATTCCAGTTCATCTTCTATAAGCCAGAGAAGCTGATTAGCCTTCCAGTGCAATCCCTTACACACACACACACATACACACACAACAGTCCTCACTGTGGCAGGGAGAGCAGATCGATCAGTCAAGCTCTCAGATGTTTGGCTTCAGGGAGCGTTGCTTTTAAACCTCTTACCTCCAGACCTCTGGAGTCCAGCAGAAGCAATGTGCTCTGCTCCCCAGTACTCTGACAGCATGTTCACCTGGATGCACCGTCACAGTCAGGACTGCAGTTTAGGATCAGATGGCATGGATTAGAATGAGTTGAAATGTCATAACTTTTCACCTCTATTGAGGTGTTTGCAAAATTAGCAAGCATTTAGTTTCTAATTGAAACATCATATTTTCAAAACATTGTCAGACAGTAATTAAGACATTTACTTGTAGAATATTTCCTGGCAGGTAACAAAACACTTTTTGTTATATGTGCTATGAAAAGTATGATCATTTGCCTGTGAAGTTTTTCAATTCAAAGCAAGTTAGCTTTAGTGTAACCAACATCATGGGAACACCGGTACAACTTTCCAGCTAAATGTCATGAAGTTTGTCAGCCAAATGTCACAACATGTCCAATTTCAGACCTTTCAAATCTTGGTGAGAGAGTTAGATTTATTTATGGGCTTTTGGCCTTTTAATCAATAGGAAAGTGTAGATTGACACGAAATCTCTGAGAGATTGACAAAGGGATTTCAGACCACTGTTAATTTTTACAAATTTTTTTAGTCATAGTTTTTGTCTTTCGATGAAAATATCCTTTATAAATTTAGTTAGTGTTCAGTTTTATTCAGATAGAAAATTGTGTTAATAAACAAAGTGCATCAGTTTAGCAGTGTTAATTCACTTTTATTAAAAAAATTATATCTTAATAGACTTTTTGTTCCATTAAATGTTATGGGCTGTTCACTCAGAACACGTAAACATGTTAGACATGCATTTTTTTTTTTTTTTTTTTTCAGTGTCATGTGCATCTCATTTTTAAATGCAAAAAAAATAATTCATTTTGTGAGTTCTGTGTGATGCATTATTATTTTTTGAATTCATTAATGGTAGAACGAAGTTTAGAACAAATTCAAGTTCTGTGAATCATGCAGATTTTTTGAGAACCATTGTCAGAGACTTAAGAAGCTTCGCTTCTAGAATATTTCCTGGTAGGCAACAAAAAAATGTTTGTGTGTGGTGTTTTACCTGCTATGAAAAGTATGCTCATTTGCCTGAGAAGTTTACTTTTCCATTCAAAACAAGTCAGCTTTAGTGTAACCAACTTCATGGGAACACTGGTACAACTTTCCAGCTAAATGACACATTTGTCAGCCAGATATCACAACATATCCAATATCAAACTGATGAGATATTTTTATTCATTGGGTTTTTTAGAATTCCTTTCAATTAATATGAAAGTGTAGATCAGAGAGAGAGGGTTAAAGAGGTCTTGATGGACATTGGTTTTAGACCAGTGTAATTTTTGTCTTTTGATGACAATATCCCTCATAAATTTAATCAATGTTCAATTTTATTCTGAAATATAAAAAAATAAATAAATATAATTGGGTTAAAATGGGTTAAGTACATAAGTTTAGCAGTGTTGATTCATGTTTGTTTAAAACAATATTCTTTATAGAATTTTCTAAAGTAACACATCGTTCTAAAAATATGGTGTTCAATTTAAAAGAACTTGTAAAACACTTTTTAAAAAGTGTCTTCATCTCAAGTTTTTAAACGCAAAAACTTGTTCTGTGTGAATGGCCTTTTAATCCATTTTTAATGTCTTATAATTTTTATGATAAAAAAAATAAAACTTGAAATGAGTTAATTGGCAAATCAAAATGCATCAGTTTAGCAGTGAATTAGCTTTTAATCAAAACAACATTCTTTATGGACTTTTCTTTTTTAAAAAATAACACATCGTTCTGAAAATGTGGAGCTCAAATTACAAGAACTTTAGCTTTTAAAAAAACTTTTTAAACAAAATGCATCTTGCAATTTAAAATGCAAAAATGTTTTCTGTGTGAATGGCACATTAGTATATTTTTAATATCTTGCATATCTCAAAGAGAATTTTTAGAGGAGTTTTAATTTATAAAGTTATCGTCATGACGCACCTCATTCCTCTTTATTATCTTTGACAAAATAAAAAAAATCTGTTTACACTCAATTCTTACTGCACTTACATGTCATTAGCACATGCACCACCCACCGAGGTGAGTGTATGTTTGCAAATTTGTGGGGGTTTTTTTACACATACAGTATCTCACAAAAGTGAGTACACCCCTCACATTTCAGCAACAATTTTAGTATATCTTCTCAAGGGACAATACTGCACAAATGAAACTTGGATATATTTTAGAGTAGTCAATGTGCAGCTTGTATAGAAGTACAAATTTACTGTCCTCTAAAAATAACTCAACATGTAGCCATTATTGTCCAAATAACTGGCAACAAAAATGAGTACACCCTAAGCGAACATGTCAAAACTGTGTCCAAAATGTCAATATTTTGTAGGGGCACCACTGATATCTTGCACTGCCTTAATCCTCCTGGGCATGGACTTCACCAGAGCTGCACAGGTTGTTGCTGGCATCCTCTTCCACTCCTCCATAATGACATCACGGAGCTGCTGGATGTTAGACACATGGTGCTTCTCCACCTCCCGCTTGAGGATGCCCCACAGGTGATCAGTAGGGTTCAGGTCTGGAGACATACTTGGCCACTCCATCACCTTCACCTTCAGCTTCATCAGCAAGGCAGTTGTCATCTTGGCAGTGTGTTTGGGGTCATTATCATGTCGGAAAACTGCCATTCAGCACAGTTTCTGAAGGGAGGGCATCATCTTTTGCTTCAGAATGTCACAGTACATGTTGGAATTCATTTTTCCCTCAATGAACCAGCAGCACTCATGCAGCCCCACACCATGATGTTACCACCACCATGCTTGATTGTAGGCAAGACACAGTTTTCTTGGTACTCCTCACCGGGGTGTCGCCACACATGCTGGACACCATCTGAGCCAAACAAGTTTATCTTATTCTCATCAGACCACAGGATATGGTTCCAGTAATTCATGTTCTCTGAAAAGTTGTCTTCAGCAAACTGTTTGCAGGCTTTTTTGTGAGCTAACTTCAGAAGGGGCTTCACTCTGGGACAATGGCCATGCAAACTGACTTGTTGCAGTGTGCGGTCTGAGCTTCCACTGACCTTCCACTTCTGCAACCTCTAAAGCAATGCTGGCAGCACTCATGCGTCTGTTTTTTGAAGCCAGCTTCTGCACCTGATGCACAGCATGAGGACATAACTTCTTTGATCGACCCTTGCAAGGCCTGTTCCGAGTGGAACATGTCTTGTAAAACCTCTGTATGACCCTGGCCACTGTACTGCAACTCAGTTTCAGGGTGTTACCAAACTTCTTATAGCCTAGGCCATCTTTGTGTAGAGCAACAGTTCTAATTCTCAAATCCTCAGAGAGTTCTTTTCCATGTGATGCCATGTTGAACATCCAGTGGTCAGTATGAGAGAATTGTACTAAATCACCAAATTTTAACTGCTCTAATACAAGATAAACAAATTTGTATGGTCCTGTCAGGAAGACAAGAACATGAACATGATGAATAGGACATGTGGCTTTGCATGGTTAAACGACATTATATCTGTTATCACTTAGGGTGTACTCATTTTTGTTGCCAGCTTTTTTGACAATAATGGCTGTATGTTGAGTTATTTTCAGAGGACAGTAAATCTTTTCTGCTATACAAGTTGCACACTGACTACTCTAAAATATATCCAAGTTTCATTTCTATAGTTTTGTCCCTTGAAGAGATATACTAAAATGTTTGCTGAAATGTGAGGGGTGTACTCACTTTTGTGAGATATTGTACATGGAGGTTTTGCTGACAGCTTTTTTTTTTAATCTCTTATGAGATATTTGCATGTGAGAAACTTGTTTGTTATGGTGGAAGGGAGATAAGGGGGAAATTTACATTGTCACTAATAATATCACTCTTTCTCTCTCTCTTGCATATGAGCACACTGATGCCTCTCTTTACATTTTGCCTACCATTTACAAAGCCTCAAGTTTGCCCTGTTCAAATAAGAAGACTCTCTGTTGCACAAATCATTGCTTATCGCTGAAGCCGGGAAAACGCTAGGATCAGTGAGGAGACCCATTAAATGGGGTGTCGCTTGGGTCTGCATGCTTCGCCTGTTGTGGTTTATTCAGTTGTGCATGAAGAAGGGGTTGGGGGTCAGTGGGACTTGTGTACATAAAGTTTTTCTGAAGAGAGGAGGATGAAACTTGACCCTTAGGGCTTAGTCTTGACTGCCTGGTAAAGGCTGTTCCAGAATCAGCTCTGCTAACCTGACTCTGAACATTTAATCATTAGACAAACGACTGTAAAATTGAGCCCAGATCCGCTTTTAAGAGGAGCTACGTGAACAGTCAGCCCTGGTCTAATTCAAAGTCCAAATGCAATCCTCAATGCATGAGTGCTCTGCTCTCATGGCTGAGTGTGATACAAGTCCAGGGTTTTATACGGAAAATAAAGCACCATTAATAAAGAATTGCAGGGCACTGTGTTTGCAGTTCTCTGAGTCTTGGAAAAACATGCCAATTAACTCAGCAACCGAAGAATACTTGCCTAGTTCTCAGATGACAATTATGACAGATACAATTATGGTGAAATGGTGCAAAAAAAGGACGTTTCCAGAAGTCTCTGCATGTAAATAACTTATCTTATTTTTATATTATTATATTGATTATTTCTAGTTATTTTAAATATACATAAAGGTGTTTTGTGTTATATTTGTATGTTTGGTTAATGTTTATTATATTATTTTAATATTATGTGTTACACTAATGGAGTTTGTTCTTGTGCACTGTCTATGATTATTTGTTTTGGACAGACCACTTTCTATAAACTCTGATTCATCGTGTGTTTTCCAGTTGTACCACCTGTTTTATGGTGGTTATTAGTACATATTATGGTAAAAAGATTTTGGTATCTTGTTATATTAACATTAATTAAACTTAATAAAACATATGGTTATAAGTTATACAATAACATGTGGGCAAGTAATCAATGATAGAAGTTTCACTTTTTAAAATTCCCACAGTGGCTTTCTAATATTTTGGCACTGGCTGTAGAATAAAGCCTCAGGCCAGTCTTAACTGTATGGCGACCAAAGCCATAATCACAACATAAGGTATATTTTCAGTGGTTTTCTGACCTCCATGTTTATTACAAGCCATTATTCCTCATCTTCTACAATCCTGGGCATCTTTGCATTTCCTCAGGGTGAACGATGCGGTGCCATAATGTGTGATTTTTTTTTTTCTATAACTGACTTCACCCACAAATTTCCCCCCACAGGGCTTAACATGTTTTTTTTTTGTTTTTTTTTAAAGAAGGCGGGCTTAGAGAAGCTCTATATATTGCCATATATACGACAGGAAGATAGAGAACCCAGGAAAAAAAAAAGTTATGATCACTACCCTTGTTTCTCTTCTACTTTTTCTTCAAAGCCCTTAATGATAGGTGTGCATGCAGCAGGGAGTCGGCGGGACATATGTGGGTGTGGGAAGGCAGGAGTCATCATTTAACATTCTCCAAATGTACTTTTCCTGAAAGTGGGGGAAATGTGCCTCAAATATCCCTCGTCATTGTTGAGTAGTGTAATGATCCTGTCTGCTGGCAAAGTTGAAGAGGGAGGCTCGATTACCTTTCAGCTATTTTGATTACACATTTTGTGTGTGTGTAGTGGGAGATGTTCCTGTGAGGCCCATTAGACTTGCAGGCAGCCTGGGTGAGAGAAGAGAAAATTTCTTTCCTCTAGGGATCTGTGCTCATCACCTCGTATAAAGGCCACTTAGACAGACACTAATGCACATAGGAGACGCTGATGGAGGGCAGAACTTCTAAAGGTTGGAGTTGAGCTTTTATGCTCTTCTAGTTTTTCTCCCCTAAACTTCCCAGACCATTATATGGTCTATTTCAGTCATCTCTAACCCCAGTAGACCCAGTAATGAGTGTTGGCTTTTATGATTATACTTGAGACATTTGAGTAGGATCTGAATGACCTTTCAAATCCCATAATCTTCATTCATATCATAAACTGGCTATTTTATTGCCCCGTTCTTCTTGCCCTCCGACCTTCGTGGAGCTCCATTTGGCTTCTGTGCATTCGTCGATCTGTCCTAGCCTGGCTTTAGGGTGAAGCTCAGGTCCCCGCTGTTGTCACAAATGATATGTCAGTGGCACGACGAAGTCATTCATAGGAGCCATGCTGGGTCTGTATAATTTAACATATAGCACTCAGCACTGGGCTGATGCCAAAATGCGCAACTGCACATCTCATCTAATCGTATTCTGCTCCACACAGCACCATGCAGTCCTTCATAATTGGCTCTTTGAAAAAGTGTTTTGTTAGGTACGATTAGTCATACCCCATAAGAGAGCAGACGCTCCTGTCCGTAAGAGGCCTGACTGCATTTAAGTCACAAGAATTTTTGTTGATAGTCTTGCACTATTTTATGACAATTTAGCACCCCCAAATATTGTATTAGTGTAATGAAAGTCATTATTGTGAATAATGGAAGGTCCATAAATTGGTAATGGGAATTTGGGAGGAAAATGTGCTTAAAGGGATAGTTCACTCAAATGGAGTTTCCTTCTGCTGTTGAACACAAAAGAAGATATTTTGAAGAATGTTGGTAACCAAACAGTTGCTGGCAGCCATTGACTTCCATAGTATTTTCCCCCATACTATGAAAGTCATACCAGCAATTGTTTGGTTACCTTCTTCAAAATATACTCTTTTGTGTTCAGAGGAAAGAAATTCATACAGGTTTGGAACAACATGATGGTGAGTAAATGATGACAAAATATGCATCTTTGGGTGAACTGTCCCTTTAACTTTTGTAAAAAAAAATAATAATAATAATAATAATGTTACAGTAGAGGATGCAGTTTTAAATCTTGCCTGAGTGACGGTTTTGCTTTAATAAACAAATACCATCTGTTTATCAGTAGATAATCAGTAGTAAATCAGTTAAGGTGGCTGATTTAGATGCATTTTATGTTATGATTTCACTGGACCGGAGAGCGTTCTGAAGTGTGCATCTGTGAGCAGCTGTATGCGGGGTAGTGCTCTGTACAGAACACTGCCAGGTTGTGCAACTTATGTGTGATTATGCCTCTGAGTAGAATAATACTTAATGTAACCATTGTTAAAGGACTGGTAAGTGTTGATACAAAGTGATATAACCACAAATAGCTCACTACAGCCGTCTGGTTTTGGCAAAGTGATGAGAGATCACATAATCACAGATATTTAAGGGTGTTGACAGTTAAGTTAATTGCAGTTTTTAGTGGGGAGTTGTGGTGAAAGACATAGTCGAATCTAGCATCTCTTATGGCCCTACTTGTTTACTGTCATCACGTTACATTTTTGTTATACACATACATACAGTATTTCAAAGTATGATGCTTATTTCTAATATTATGTACAATAGTGTAATCACAGAGGAAGGCTACTTAAAACCAGTCACTTTAAAGCGTATGGCAGCAGTATATGCGCAAATATGTACACTGTCATAAATTTAAGGCATTTAGCCTATGTAGTAGTTAAAGACGCCTAATATTCTAAAGTATTCACATTTACAAAACTGGCCAGTCAAACTTCTGATATATTAACTCACTTTTGGCACCCCATTTCCACTGCATGCAGAGTCGTGTCACAAGACGACTTATTATGAAACGATCTCTGTGACTTTTAATTTTCTGGATGGTGAGAAAAGTGCTCAGTCGTCAGCTAACTGCACATTCAAAGTAAGAGTCGAGTCTTGAGAGATACGTTACAGACAAACACTGGCTGGCCACCACCCTTGCAGCTGCATAGCAGACAGCCGGTGGATCCTCGCGCGTTGTTTGGAATGCGGCTGGTTGCAGGCAGTGACAACGCGCACTCTCTCTCTCTCTCTCTCTCTCTGTGTCTCTCTCTCTCTCTCTCTCTCGCTCTCCGCTCTTCAGTCTGAATGAGCACGATCCTCGTCCTGCCACAGGATTGCGTTCTTGAGGAATTCGTCATCAATGAAAGTGAAGGAAGACTAAACAGGAGAGGAGAAACGCGAGAATGCTGGAAGGTCAGAAGAGACAGACGATTCTTTAATGGGTGAGTTAATGATAAATAACACGCATTCCTTTTTTACGTGAGAAAACACTTGTAGCTGTTTCTATTTATTTGATTCGTTTTAGATGGATATATCTCTTTCATCTCGTTGTGAAGTATTACGTATTTCTTTAAAAACTGCAAGCGTTTCCGCGTGACTCATCTGTAAAAAGTATATAAAAGTCTGATTTAAGTGTTTACAATAACTTATGTCTGAAAACGAGTGTGAGCTGGAAAAGTGAGTGAGTTCCTAAACGTTCAATAATGTAGATTTAAGCTATTTCAAGTAATTACTATATTTGGTTTCTCTTTGTTTGGCAGTGATCCTGTGCGCGGGTTAAGACAATGCGTTGTAAATGCTATGAAATCTTATTTTAATGAGAGCAGTGCTGGTGGTTTTGCTATTATGTTGTTGGAGATGAATGTCACGGATTGTATTGAAATGCGCTGTGATGTGTAACAGAACTTTAGTGTTTCCTCTGCATCGCTCCACATCCATTACGCATCTTATTAATCAAGTGTAATAAACACATTGTCAAACATTTGCATAAAATAGAGTCATGACCTTACGCAAGTTTTTCCCCAATTATTCGCAGTTCACTGTCAATGTCAAAGAGTGTCAAATGAATCCACTTCCAGTGGCTCTAAGAAATCCAGTTTTAGTGATGTGCAGAGACAGATTTATGAGCACGGGTCACGTTCATTGTAGTTGCTGAGGTATATTTGCCTTGAGCTAATTAAAATTGATGATTAATTGATGATGTCAGTTTAATAAGTGGGACCACTCTGAGCCTGGCTGTGAATTTATCACTGCTGGCTTCGTGTGGTGACATTTTGCGACGCGGTGTGTCCTGATTCCTTTCAGCTGCTTGCTTGGCGTTGCGCGCGCCCGCGAGAAAAAGTGAGAACGCGTACAGGTTCGAAAAGTGGACGCTATAATAAGATGAAATGACGCAATACGACTGACATCATCTGACGTCAGAGTTGCATGCATAATTGTGCCATATTTAACGTCGTTCAAAAATTGCATTAAGTCTGCTTTTTTGGGAACGAAAGTGACAGTATTGTATTATAGAAAAGTGTATTTGTGTTTGTGTCGGATTTAGCATAATTGTGCCACATTTAGCGTTGTGAGAATTAAAGTGAATTAATCGGTGTCCCATTTTTTATAGAAAAGATTAATTGTATTTTGATACTATTTTTTTAGACATAGAATTATGTAATACTTTCATGAGGTGATTCAGATTGAAGTGCTGTGGGGTTATTTATAACCAATTTAATCAATGCGTTCTTTTCACAGACTGTGATGACTCTTTTCTACTGTTATTAGCACTGTAAATCAAGCACCATTTTTTATTTTATTTTATTTTTTTTTGTAACTTTTTAAGTTACAAAAACTACACCTAAAATTAGTAGCTAATTTAACAATTAATTACAAAGAAACTGTAGTAAGCATTGAATTAAACATGCAGTTTTGAAGTAGAAAGACTTTTCAATAAAATTGTATTTTATTTTAAAACATACTCCAGTAATCTTTCTATCTTTCTGTCTTCTGACTACCATAATCCATCGCTCTCTATTTTTTTCTGTTTTGGAAAGCCATTGGAAATGCTATTGTGGCTTTCTTTTACTTTTGGAACAAAAAAGGAACAACAATCATATTTGCTTACGTCGTCTGGTCGCCATTACCCATCTATGATGTCTTTTGCTTAGAAATGATCTACAGGGGATGTATGTGAATAATGTATTTCCCTGGGTGTGGTTTTATTTTGTTCATATATCTTGGTAATAGTGATTCCAGATCATTTATAATACATCTTAGCTGATCTCGAATCAGCTTTTATAATTTTCTTTCTTATCTCATTAGGATATGTATTGAAGTGGACAACTGATCTGATTCAACACCCTGGAGAGAAATTGATGATGTGAGGCTCTGCTGGAGTGTGTTCTGGGTTTTGGTTTTGTGTTTAATGTTTTGATTCTCTGTGGGGTTTTCCTCATAAATATGAATTGGCTGCCTGGTGAAGGCATTAGGGCTTTGTCGGTGTGGCCCTGGACCGTGTTTAGTCAGTGTTCTGTCAGATCTGATTGTACCCAGTGGGAATGGCTCACCAGCATGAATGAAACACAGTAGTTTGTAGTATTCAGGTTGGTATCGTGGTTGCATTTTTGTTGCATTTGATGGCACATCTGTGGAATGTGTGTTTTCACTAACAACCAGCACACATAGATGGTGGGATAAAGAACGTCAATAATCTTAAGCCAGTGACCTGACCTGCTCTAGTTTAAATTCATTTGTTGGTTTGACAAACACCATGCACATTAGAAGATTCTCCTCTTAATCATTTTGTGCTTTTTAACTGCTTTATGCAAAATGAAAGCTGTCCAAACATGGATGAATACATGCATGCAGTGCAGGGAAACCACTGTGTGCATTCACAGGGGAAAATTCCCTTTCTGCCTGTCTGCCCTTTTCTCCTCTCTGTCAGTCTTTCGCATCCCCTCATCTCATCTGATCTTGTCTTGGTGTACTCTTGTGCCCATGTCCCCGGATTACAGCCCCGGAGACAAGCTGCAGAACAATCCACCTGTCACAGTGTTTCACCCTGGGGACTAAAGACATCCCAGGTTCAGTGCCACAGCATAGGGAGTTTCTCTGGCCCTTTCCCCCTGGGTCTGTCTTTTTTTAGGTGTGGAAATACAAGGGATAGCCCATATGCCATATGAATCATGGGGCATTTTGATATTCAGAGAGGTCACACTTGTGACTAAAGGTAACATTTACCATTCAAATTTTTGGAGTCAGTGGGATTGAATTTAAATAGCAAGGACACATTAAATTCATCAGAAGTGATGGTCAAAACTTATTTCTGTTCTACTTCTTTTTTTATTTTGTATAAATGCAGTTGTTGTTTTTTTTTACTTTCTATATATCAAAGAATCTTGAAAAAAGTTTCTACAAAAATATTAAGTAGCAGAACTGTTTTCTTGATCTGGGATTCTTGAGCACCAAATCAGCATATTTGAATGATTTCTGAAGGATTTTGCTGTATTTTTCATCAAATAAATGCAGCCTTGGTGAGCCTAAGATAGCTTATTAAAAACATTTAAAAATTCTTACCGATCCCAAATATTTAAACTGTAGTGTATTTCTGAAGGTTTGAGCGGAGAGGCATAGGTAATGCTGATATTAATAGGCTTTAATATGTCTTTAATATATCTAAAACTGAGGAAGTTGGCAACTTTGTTCAAAGGAGTAAAGTTCATTTCTCAGGATACAGTTCATGAGTTGCCATCAAAGACTTTTGGCCTCTCTCTGGACTGATCGGCATACGAAAAATCCAGTGTTTCTCTTCAGTAGTTCAGTATTCATGAGTGTAGTAAAGTTTTTGGCACTGTCACTGCACCTCTCTCTTTTTTACTTTCACATGACTTGGCAGGTGAGGTGTTCTTTTGAAGTGACATGTCTGTGGAGACCCATGTTCATTCCAGCAGCCTGTTTCCAGTTGTTACACCCTTTAACTGTGCAAGTGGTGTCAGCAGTTCAGATCAAACTTCAGCAAGGACAGCAGAATACAGTATTGGCCTGATAGCTCATGCAGCAGTCTGTTTATTAGTAATAGTGCTGTAGTATTAGTTTATTAGATGGAGCTAGAAGGTTGTTTTGGAAGTGACAAAATACCATAGAATACAGTTTTGATGTCTTAACCCAAGGGTTTTCAAACTGGAGTCTGAGGATGCCCAGGGGGTGTTAGAAGATGATAGCAGAAAAAAATACTACATACATTTTTAGGGCTGCCAAAGTTTGTGATATTTATTGTATATGTTTAACATAATATTTTTAATCTTGTGTATCAAATTTGATATTATAGATTTATTCTGCTTTTTAAAACAAAATGATTATTGGTATACTGGCAGCTTTAGTTTGTATTTTGTAAAAATGGGGGTTATATGACTGTATTATCTGCAAAACTGATTTGCGGCAATATTCACTGTGAGAGGTATTATAACAATAAATTTGCTCAGAGTTCTTCAGATTTATGCATCTGACATGATGCTGATAGTCAGTAGAAAAAAAGATACGCTGTCAACTTAAAGCAAATATTTGCTGGATCATGTTTTAATAATTTGCTTTGGTTTTTATAAAATGACAGCATAAAAGCCAGTTATATAATGTTAGAAATGAGATAACACTTAAAGGAATAGTTCATTCAAAAATGAAAATTCTGTCATTATTTACTCTCTTTATGTCGTTCCAGATCAGTATGACTTTTTTTCTTCTGCAGAGCACAAAGTTATCATTGACTTTCTTTGTATGGACAAAAGACACTTTTCTCAAAATATAAAATTATGTTCCACAGAAGAAAGAAAGTTTCAGAATACAGAAAAAAAACTTTACAGAATAAAGGGTTATGTATATGTGAAAATATATAGTTTTAGAAGGGACCTATATCTGACCATCCTTGATATGATAAAGTATAAAGAACCCTTTTTTGGCTCTCATATGACTTATATAAATGGGTTTTTCCTAGACTGTAGGGAGACTGGTAGCAAGTACTTTATAGAAAGACAGACTGGTATGGAAATACGCAAATAAGCAGAGACATGTACCTGTGGTTCTGCGATTTGCTTGCACGGCACCTGCAGAACAGAGAAACGCTTCTCCGACTGGCTATCAGTGTCCACAGTTAGAGTGGCATCAATGCCACTAGTTGCTCACTTCAGTTCTGAAGTTTGTGAAAATTGAATAATATCAATAATGAAAATTAGGCTGTCACTACCCGAATTTTTCAGGAAATAGATCAGGCAGTGATCACACCAGTACATAAGCCAACTGCGTGTACAGAACGAGATAAGGCACTCAAAGGAGTAATGACAATGTGTATGTGGAACAGACTCAAAAACATAATGGGATTTATTTTTAGTACAGTAGAAAATCAGGTTGAAGCTGTTGAACATATTAAAGAAAGTAATTCAGACAAAGAAGCGAGGCAAACGCAATCCATCCAGGAGAGGTGACTCTTTCCCTTGAAGACACAACACCATGGTATAGTCTTGTTGCAGAACCTGTTTTTCCAGCTACTAGGAATCCTTTGGAATATATACACAGGGACATAAACCGTTTTCATTGTGGCTTTGTGTATTTGCATATTTATACCAGTCCTGACCTTTTATTCCCCACGCACTGCATCTGTACGCACGATAGCATCTATTACAGAGATCAGTGAAACGCATTTCTAATGTCATTACATGAAAGTCCTAAATTAAATTGCATATTGTTTTGCAGTGTTACTGAACTCAGGAATCAACTCTGAGCCTAGCAGTGGTTAATTAGTTCATTGTACTTGAGCTAATGTGCATTTATATTTTATGATTTGCAGACATTATGCATTATACAAAGCAAATCAAGCTATACCAGGGGTCCTCAACAGCGGGTCCTCGGCCCCTAGGATGTCTGTTGTGGTACTAGTTATTGTTCAAGCTATTTTTTGTGAAAAAATGAAATCATGATATTAAAAGAAAACAACTGAGACATATAAATAATAAGACATCTAAAAATATCTTCTTTTATGTTCCAAAGACGACATAAAGTGATAAAGTTTTGGAACAATGTGAGGGTAAGAAAATAATGACAATTTTCATTTTTGGGTGAACTATACCTTTCATTTCACTACAACCAACTACAACTAAAGCTACATTTAAGAAGACCACATAAAATGTATTAGTTTTATTATTTTAACCTTGGCTTAAAATGTTAAAAAAAAAACAAAATTTTACACAACAGTATCCACCAAGGGATATGAAAAAGGCTGAAGACCCCTGAGCTATACATCGAATAGGTTAGCATTGCTGGAGATACATTTTACCAGTTGAGCTACAGAAACATTATTGTTTACTGCATTGCAAATGAATTGGAATTACAGGCATCTGCTATATTAAAACAAACAAGTTTAGTCACATGAGTAAATAGTTGTTTGTGCATTTTGTTCTTGTTGCTGACAGGCTTTTTGGTGATTACAGACAAAGTCCTATCACTTGTTTGTTATAAGAAGAGTAAGACTAGATTACAGACACATGGCTTTTTTGTATTTGTAAACTCTAAGTGGATAATTGGTAGTCTTTTTTGCTCAGCAGTATGTTTAGAAATGACCTACAGATGACCTTTTTTGCTTGATGTCTTTTTCATTTATTTTCAAAATGTGCATGACATGTTAAACTAAACAATGGCCTCGACTATGGTCTTTTTTCTTTGTTCTGATGTTCTATTTTCATCATGTTCTAATTTTAAATCTGGACATTCTGTTTCCATAATACTTACTGGAAATACTTCAGCTGGTGTCAACAGCAATTCCTCATATGCATTCTGTCTGTCTCTGACTGTGAGGGTTGAAGTTCCAGCTGTGGAAAAACACACAGCGCTTCGCATGTGGCTTTGGACCCTGCATGTGTTAAATGTGTGAGGCTTAAATTCTGAACATTGTGAATGTTGTATAAATCGTCGGCTGTCACCTGGAATGCATATGAGCTGGACCATAATGCAGCTCACCGCGGTACTCACAGTGTCGCCATATACAGAACATACACACATACATATTAGTATCTGATTGATTTGTGTGTCAGTGCTGAATTGATCTGACAAAGAGAAAGCATGTCTGATCAGTAAACAGACACAAGCAGGAAGGATTTTTGGATCTTTGAAATAATGAAAGCATGAAAAAGGTTTAATGTAAATTAATATATGAATATTTGTGTGCACATATGTGTATGTATTCATATAGCACATTTGTGACCCATCCATCAAAATTCTCACTAATAAAAAAGATCAAAACCCATCTAAACAGTCCATTTTGGGCCCAGATGGAAGACCAGTTTAGGCTGGTTTAATATGGCTTTTTTCAGTATGGTTATGACTTTCTGTTGTCTGAATCGTGCTGTGTTCCCTTTCTTCCACACGAAATGCATTGTCATGACAGGCAAACGTCATATTACGCACACGGCGAAGCCTCTGTGCTACAGCTGCACCTGTGGAGTGTCCCGGTAGTCGTAAAAATGCAAGTATATTTAATTTATGAGGCAGAAAATGCTTAATACCCATAAAGTTGTGAAGCGTGGAGCAGGGCCAGGTAGAGCCATTACTTTTATTGTGCATGGCTACAGACATCGGAGGAGTCCAGAGACTTTGTAAAAGTTTCCGAAAACAAATTCCTCCAAAAAAGGGATCTGAATTGACAGTGTTTCTCAGACGAGCTCCAGATCTTATTAGGAAGTGCATTCAAACCTTTTAAAGACAATGTGAGTGGGGCTTACCATTGTAAAAATGGCTCCCACAATGCAAGGACGTTCAGAATGGTTGGTGGTGTGTTTTGAGTTGTTGTAAATGCATTGCTAATAAGTTGCTGTGTATTTACCTACAAGTATTTATTTGTCTTTCAGCAAGTGAAAAATTCTAAGTCTATAGCCCTATTTGGACAGTAATTGTTTCTCATGGGGACATAAGTTATTTTCCCAATTTACAGTGGGTAGTCGGTGATTTTCTTGCCTTCCAAACACAGAATGTCGGTGATTATCTCTCTTCATCTCATCTCATGGCCGAATTACTTACTGTTCTTGATGAACACCAAGATCGTGTTGTAATTTAATTACCGTCCAAATCCACATCTCTGAGTTTATGAGAAGAAAATGATTCAAAATTCATTGTTTAAATCCTTATTGACCACTCCCATACACTGTACGGTAACTGTTGCATTTCGGTGTGATTTGCATGTATATTTATTTCTGAAATGCCGGAAAGTATACAAGAACAATATTTCATAACTGCTCCACCACAGTGAGTGGGAGCAGAAAGAGAATAAAAGCACGTAAAGTTAAACATTCGAAATGGGTCTTCATTATGGCAGCAGCAGGTATGCAATAAAATTTAAAAATGTGTATTATATACGGTAATTTACGTAACTATATCGCATATATATATACAGTACAACTATAGCGCGTCTATTTTCCTATTGTTAAACAGGAGATTCAAATAATGAAATAATAAATAGGATTATATATTATAAAATGCTTGGAATAATAAGAATATATTTTACACAATAATAAGAATAAATTAGTAAAATTAAATCAAATTCATTTTATTTACAGCAGACAACCATGTGACTAATCACATGAGCAGTGCATTCCTGGATTCGTAAGAACTCGCTTCTCCACTGTGAATAAATCACCATCCGAATCCATGTGTTTTATCACTGAGGTGCCATGTAAATTTATTTTTACAGACATCTACATAAGAAACAATTATTGCCCGAATATGGATTATGATGTTGTGTGCCAAAGTTTAATATAGTATAGTATGAGTGAAGTACTTCAGGTGTCAGCAATGGAAATAGAGATGGTTGCCTCACTAACGACAACTGAAATAATATTGACCACACTAGATATTTTGGAAATTTGGGGTCAGGTGTCAATTTAGAGGTCATTGGCTTCTGGGGTGTTTTGTGTGTTCATGCGTGTGTATGTGGACACTGTGTCAAACAGCAAAAGCGCTGAAGTGGTTCTCTGTTCACACTCTGTCCCTTCCTGTAACACTGAAGAAACCCTGTCGATCAGGGTGTCAGAAAGAGACTTTAAAATTTCTCTCAGACTCTTACAGGAGGTGTGAGCCATTCAAACATCACCCTCCCACACAAGGGAGTTCAGTTCAGTCCAATCTTTCCCTCCTGCAGCTGTGCTCTTTCTACCTTTTTTTTTCTGATTTCACTCTAACATCCCCATGCTATCCTTTTACAAATTTTGCAAATGTTTTTACATCAGTTTTACTGGTGAGTTTTTGTGCAAAACTGAAGAGGCATTTTAGATAACTTACAACACTATAAAATTTCACATGACAAAAAGATCAAACTGCAATTATTTTTGATAAATATTGTAGTTGCACTGATTTAACAGCCGCAAAGTATGGCCTGTATCATACATAAACTGTGGTTTGTGTTTATTTCACCTACTACTTTAACAGGTGAGCCATGTCGTGCTGCACCCCGAAAGCATCCCAGAACAATGCTGAACTCAGCAGAAAACATCAACACACTAAGAATCAACAGAATCTAAAAGGCATTTATGAAGCAACATGAAATCATAGAGTGAACAACTCACCAAAAAAAGACTGTAGATTCTGTAAAAAAAGAAAGGCGTCTGTATGTTTCACACACACTTTCCATTCAGTAATTTAATTGAACTTAATCCAGATGATTTGCAGTTTATAGCTGCGGTTCGAGATTTGGGTTCCATGTAGATTAATTATCATTTAGATGTAAAGGTGATCCCCTCCTCATGTAAATTCAATTTCACCATGATTGAGTTTGTAATTATTCTCAATGGCTAACTCCTATTAATCATTTTATAATTTATGGCTGTTAAGGAAAAATCAATGTGGTAATGGAGAAATCACTTATTTATTTATTTATTTTTTTAGCGTTTGCTCCATGTTGAAGTACAGTACCCAGCATATGCAGCTTCTTTTATTTATATAAATTAAATACATTTTTTTTGTTTTGTTTTTCAGTTTTATAAAATTTAAGGTCATAAAAAGTAATAACATTTTAACATTAACATTTTAAGAGGTCTTAAAAAAACAGGATATGCCCGTGTGTGAATACATTTCAAATGGCTATACCAGGGGTTCTTAACTCTGGCCCGTGAGATCCATTTCCCTGCAGAGTTTAGCTCCAACCTTGATCAAACTCACCTGCCTGTAACTTTCTAGTGATCCTAAAGACCTTGATTAGCTTGTTCAGGTGTGTTTGATTAGGGTTGGACCTGAACTCTGCAGGAAAATGGATCTTGTGGGCCAGAGTTGAGAACCCGAGCGGCTATACTGTAATTAAATAAATGTGAGCACTGCTTTATAGTGTTTATATTTCTGAACTTTTTGAACTTTTTGAATGAGCAGCAACAGTCAAACCAAAATTTATTCACTATAGTTTAGAAAATGGTAATAAAATATGACAAGAACTCAAGAGTTAAACTGTGTCAGAACAAATTCCTCTTGATAATGTCTGATAACTTTGACAGAAAGGTATGTAACAAAACATGGTCAGGTCAAAGTGTCAAATCAAATTATCAATTTTACTGGAAGTCCACTGTATGAATAATTTTTGGGTAGAATATGTCATAGTTTACTTTATTTTGCTATCCTCGCTTACATAAATTAACTATAGTGTCCTGCACCCGCTAGTAAAAAAAATATCAAAAATTTATATCTGGTGTCTGAATAATTTTTGGTTTGACTGTAGAAGTATCAGTAAAGCATGGACATTTTAAAATAAGAGCCCCAGCGTATTTTGTGGTTGTTTATAATTGAAAGTCCCGCATAATGAATAAAGTCATTTTTTTCCCCTTGTTATTATTGGTATTTTGGTCATGCAATAAACTGCATCTGACATTTAATTCAATGTGAACTCATGTAGCTTCTCTCTGAGCTGCCCCTTCACAGGAACGCAAGACTAAGGACATTATTTAATACATTTAATATATACATTTGACTAGTCTCGGCACAATAATCTTTTTTATTGCCTTTCTTTAAACTCATAATTATCATGTCAGCAAAATCCCATAACTGTTGACCTGTTGGCATACCCGTACAGAATTTCAATTGCTAATACAACATTTTTAAAAAAAATCTCCTTTTGTGGTCCAAAAAAAAGAAGGGCATATGGCATTAGAAAAACACAATGGTGAGTAAACGATGACTTAATTTTCATTTCTGGATGAATGATCCCTTTAAGTTTTAAATATTTCAGTTTTGAGATTGTGTGGGTTTGTTTCTGTATGGAAATACGGCATTATTTTTATTAATGCAGGTCTTAAAAAGTCTTAAATTTGACTTTAAAAACTCTGATATCAGTGTTTAAGTCTCAGCCTTAAAGGTCTCTCTTTCCTGATAAATAAGCAGGCTTTACACGGCCACATCTCCTCTCTGTGTCTTCGTGGGGAACTGACATTCTCTCCGGGATGGCATCAATAGATCCACCATGTTCAGTTACTGTCCTGCTGTGTGCCCTCTGTGACATCATGACTCACTGCTCACCGTTATGTGCCAGGCAGTGTGCGCTTTCACATCGGTTGGTGTGACTTTGAGATTCAAACAGTGTGGAGAACACGAATTAACATTGTCAAGGGCAGGAGTCTTTGCTTGTCTAAAGTTCAGGGCCTCAGAGCAGTACACAAGGGTACATCTGAGACTGAATTTATGCTGTGAGGTAGCGAGACAGACAGAGGGGGGGAGGGGGAGGGGGAGGGGGGGTGCAGGATTGAGGACAGGAAGGCAGCCAGCCATCAAAGAAGATATTGAATAAAGAGGGTCAGTCTGTATCCAGATCAGTCTCTGTCCCTTGTTGAAAGGCCATTTATCAAGACTTGTTTATCTCTTTCTATACCTGCACATGTAGTCAGATGAACCTACGGTAACTGTCCTCAGAATAGTGCCTGCTCTATTGCCGAACCTCAAAGGCAGTTTTGGATATTGATATTATATAGTGCCACTGATATTAAAATTCTGTCCGATACTAATAAGTTCTTCATTATTTTATTGTTATGATCAGTAACTGATTTTTAGTATTTGGATGATATTAAAACTCTACCTTATTTTGTTTAAATTAATTAAATTACAAATAAAGTAATAAAACACCAATGTGTGCATCACAACATTTATAATGTACAGATTAAAATGGATATTAATTTTAAGATTTACTCAAGACTAAAGGGATAGTTTACCAGAAAGTTTACCCTCATGTTGTTTCAAAGCGCGAGTTTTGTTGTTTTTCCATTTTTTTTTTTTTTTTTTTTTTTTTTTTGTCCATACAGTGACAGTTAATGGGGTCCAGTGTTTTTTGGACCCTGTTGACTTTCATTGTATGATTGAAAAAAGCAGATGATCTTCTAAATGTAAAAAATCTCAAACTATATAAGACCGTTTTCCATTCATTTTTTACAATGATATAGGATGTTTATGAGGCTTGTTGCTTTTTTTTCATTACCTTGTTTCGTGTCAGCTACTTTACCTGTATTGACTGAGGGTACTATCACTATAGTAGTTTCATCACTGTTCATTAGATTTGAGATCTCATGTCCTAAAATTTGTACCCAAACCAAATCACTTCCTGATGACAGTTATTTCAATCCCAACTGAATTTGAATGTAAAATGCAGCGGCATCTGCACAGCCTGCAGCTTAGAATAATAAGCACACCAGTAGAGAGCAGTGACTTTTCAACCGGTGTGACGGTCCAAAATCACAGATGAAAAATAAGAAACACCATGACAGGTATAGATTTAAAAGTATGGCCATCTTCCCACTTTATTTGTAGATGATATTCATTCTCTGATCCTTCATACTGTTTACATTAGCTATGCTTTTAACCCATACTGCCAGATAATGTAGCTTAACTTTGTGTATTTCAATGTGTGTATGAGTGTATGTTAATTTGATTTTGATTAGTAGCATTAACTGCATTTAAATGGCTTTCTGTGATCAATATCTGGCAACAGTGCATAGTTTTTCTGCTTGGGGGAGCAATTCCAAGTAGATAAATTGCTAATAGCTTTATGTTGTACCTTAAATGAGAAGAAAATTTATATTTATGTTCATATTAATAAGCAAACCCCTGCACTCATTCTCTCGAATGGCTCGGGTATTGCAAAGCACATTTTACGTGGAGCTCCTACCACTGCAGTACACAACAATATCCCGGAGAGTTCGCTCATTTACACACAGGCGCACAGACTGACAGAGAACAGAGAAGTAGCGGGATAAGAAACGTTGTCATAGAATTATTTAAGATCTATTTGTTTTAAATAATTGCCTGAATCAAATAATGGAATTCGGCCACATTTAAAAAAAACAATCTTCTTTGGTTCCATTAAGCACACTTATTAAAAGTTAACCAAGACCCAGACTAATCACAGACCTGACCTGTGTCCGAGGCACTTGTCAAAGTTTTGGACTCAAACCCGCTCTGCATGGTCTCAGGTCAGACCTTGGATTTTCAGATCCGAGTGGACCCATGAAGACCTCTAGGTTGTGAGAGGATATAATTTGTCTCACAGACTGTTTGTGAATGTGTACTGTACTTCATGCAGTGAGAGTTTATGATAATGTGTGAGGAAAGCTTCACAAATCTTGGCCAGAATACACACATGCACATACATATTTGCAATTGATCCAAACCATGAGGCTGCCCTCCATTCTTATAATCCTCTTTGCTTTGTGATCTTTTTATCTGGGGTCTTACGGATGACAGAGCAGAGTGAGGAAGGAAGACCTCTCCACCACAGTCTCAGGGAGACTTTGAATCTTTGGGATTGCTGTATAACAGCTTGGAAGAAACCTGTTTTACAGCATACTGTGCAACAAACAATGCGCCTACAGAGAAATCTCCCTCTCACGCACAAATACACATACTCTGGCATCATGCCCCTGGAGAAACAGGCACGTTGCTGGCTGAGGAGCTTTCGCACCGGAGGAACGTTTTCATATTTCCTATCCACCTTTTTCTTGTTGTAAAAATGGGCATGGCCGTTTGTAAATTCTATGGGTCTAGCTTCCGGTCTCATCCACGTCCAGCTATTTTTAGCTGTACAAAACAGTTTGTTTTGCTGCTTGATATTGAAAATTGGTGTGTCTTATCATATTGTTTTAATGTATTATCTTAATTATGAACACACTGGTTTGTAGTGCAAACAGTTATACCATTTACTGCACGTTGTTATTCTCATCATTATTTTCCTATAGCAGCTAATGAACCGGAAGTCTCACCCATAGGCTTACTTCCGTGTTGAAGAAAAAGGTGGATAACTTTTGCCAGACATACTTGCTTTTTGGAGTGTTCACACCACAGGAACTGGGAATGATTTTAATAATAGGAATGCCTTTTGAGGGGACTAAATTAGCTTCTACTTTAGAGTAGGGTCTAACCCAGCACAATAGGAACTTCCAGTGACATAAGTGTGTGTTGAATGGCTGAATGCATGCCATACAAAACACTGTCACCTGGCATTTTGAAACACACTGTTTACACTATCTCCACAAACATAGAAAACAGCGATAAACAGATTGACACTGAAGTCCATGCTCTTCTCCATTCTCTAGCAGTTGACGTTATTGAATGGCGCAATTAAATGACATTGCTGTAGACTGGCTTATGGTACATTCACACGGGGCGTCGGCACCAACGCTTGACGGAGGGCGTGTCTGAAGCTTGGCGCTGAGGGGATTGGCTAGCGTCTGCGCTAGGGTGTTTGCATAAGGTGATCTGATTGGCTGACGCCTGCGTTGGCGCTTGAAAAGTTGAAAAATTTTCAACTTCTGCCGCGAGCAACGCCAGTGAAGCGACGCGACGGACCCACAATTCAGTGTTGCACCGCTTGACGTCACTCCATTCAAAGTAAACGAGAGGCGTTGACGCCGACGCCCCGTGTGAATGGGGTTACGTCACTTCAGTGTTCCCACTGGCAGTGCAAATGCAACCAGGAAAATGGCCCTAGGGGAAAGTTTAGTTCTCAGGGGACCGTCTTGGTGGCTAGTTCCTGCAACTGAGTTTGTGATTCTGTCTTTATGTAGTTTGGCACACATGTACACACATGAACACGCACACGCCTCGCTGACTCTGTGATGTCCCTTCTCCTCCTAATGTCACGCAACAGTTGCACCTTGCCCAGAAGCCCCGCTGAGGGTTATGGGACGTAAAGTTTCTGACAGTGTGTCATTTGCTTGTCGGCTTGCAGACAAGCATCACTGAGCTTATATACCCGTAACTGCAGAGATAAGAAACTAAGAAGTGGAAAAAGTAAGAGAAAGCTGTGGATTAATGGGATACTTCGGCATGTTCTTCTGCAGTAGGTTTTTGTGTCAGTGTCTGTGGGATAATGGTTGTCATTTAATACAGCATTTATTATTAATTTTGTTGGACAGGTGATGGATCACAAATTTATTTGTCAAGTTTGTACTTAGAATTTGAGCTGCTTTCAGAATAAGTTAACAGAACAAGTAAACATCTCAGCTGATGGGTCATGACCCAAAAATTGTCATACACTTTTCTGGTGCAGGGAGTAAAGTAAAGTAAAAAGTAAGGTAAAGTAAAGTAATTAAAATAAAAAATAAAAGTAAGAAAGAAAGAAAGAAAGAAAGAGTCCAAAACAGTGAATCTAATAACTATATGTGCAAATGTTTATTCAATAAACAAATTGCTGATGCTAATTGCTGATGTTGGATGCTCCTCTTATTGGAAGACCTCTGACAGTGATGGCATGCAAAGTGATAGGACATCATTTATGAATCATAAACCGCCAAACTGCCTAGTAAGTTGAAATGCATTATTGATTTTCATCTGTTCATTTCTAACCCTATATACAACTCATGCAATGTTGATTCGGTCTACTGAAATTGCATGTGAAGTATTGTCAGCTGAATGCAGACAATAGTGTGATATATTGAGCAGATACGTTGTATTTCTGGCATCTAATCAATCTATAAAAAGTGATTTTGAAGCCAGTTATGCTTTTTGCCGAACTGATGTGATTGTCTTTTTCAGACAGTTATAGATGAGGTAAGGATAGCCTCTGTGGTCGCAGTGTGGTGTGTAGAAGATAGAATTTCTTTAATTGTCTCAGAAAGTCAATCCTCTGGGTCGTGGTTTCTTTTACTGTAGAGTCGGTGATTGCCTCCCACTTGAGGCGCTGTTAAATTATGGGTCCTATCAACCTGAAGTTGTGTTAAAGGGAAGATGGTGTTAAAAGGTCATTGTAATGGCTCCAGTTCCGACACCATTTGACAGACCACCTGTAGGCAGTTTCTTTGCTGTTGCTCATGAGGCTTTGTCTTTAAGGAACTTAAAGGGTCTTATGGTGGTGGACATGTTCTTTTCCAGTGTCATGCAACAAGGAATATTCCATGTTCAGTACAAGTTAAACTCAACTGAGAGCATATGTACGACGGTGTTTTAGTGCCATGTTAAATAAAAATAAAAAAATCTAAGATTACGAGATTAAAGTCGTAATATTTCGAGAATAAAGTAGAAATTACGAGAATAAAGTCGAAATAATACGAGAATAAAGTCGAAATATTTCAAGAATAAAGTCAAAATAATACGAGAATAAAGTCGAAATACTACGAGAATAAAGTCGAAATATTTCAAGAATAAAGTCGAAATACTACGAGAATAAAGTCGAAATACTACGAGAATAAAGTCGAAATGTTTCGAGAATAAAGTCGAAATGTTTCGAGAATAAAGTCGAAATGTTTCGAGAATAAAGTCGAAATGTTTCGAGAATAAAGTCGAAATACTACGAGAATAAAGTCGAAATGTTTCGAGAATAAAGTCGAAATACTATGAGAATAAAGTCGAAATATTTCAAGAATAAAGTCGAAATATTACAAGAATAAAGTCGAAATATTACAAGAATAAAGTCGAAATGTTTCGAGAATAAAGTC
>JAFVLL020043748.1:0-12838 GCA_021397915.2 Tor tambroides
TTTGTCCCAGACAACTTCTCTCCTGAAAGAAGGGAAAATTTTGCTGCATAAGTAACTGACACTATGTGAAATCCACCCTTGAGTGATCTCTGAAGCTGTGTAACATAGTGTCAATGCAGATGATGTTTGACAATCCAGCCCATATTTGAGAGTCACAATATTCTCTAAACAGTGACTTATCAGTTGTGCGGCAAATATGTAACTTCTCCTTCTCTCCTATGAGGGAAACAAGGTTATGTTTATGTTGAAAGTTTAATCCCTTTCACTTTGATGCTGTGTCACTAGCTGATTCTAAGGGAACCATATGCCTGCTACACTGTGCTACAGCCAACACATAAAACAGTGTATTCTAGTCATCAGGGTAATTAGAAGCACTGAGGAATTAACCCTGTGCCAGGGCTTGTTCTTTGGAGGGCTAACATTCTGCCCTGCAGATTTTAATTCAGACTCTAATCAGTTACATCTGAACCAGTCATGCATGGTCATCTGGAGTTCTTGAAAACAACAGCCAGGTGTATAAGTGTATGAAGCCCTCCAGAAGCAGGGTTAAGTAGCTCTGTTCTTGGTAAAATGATCTTTGACACACTGGACACACTGGCTTGCTGTCAAGGCAGCAAATCCAACCGCAGTGGAATTTCCTATTGGGCATTTGCAGTTCAGATGACTGGGTGACAAGCACTGTACATATTGAGGAAGATGAGAACATGTTACGCCAGATTCAGCTGTCACAGAATAAAGGAGGACCCAAGGGCAAAGGCAGACAAATGCAAATAGTTTATTAACAAAAAAAAGAAACTTAGGCAGTCTGCTGTTCTCTGGCTGTACTTGGTGGGCGCAGAGCTGGATAGGAACTCAACGTTAAGTCTTGGGTGCAGTGTTCAGTAGTCCAGGCAGCGGGCAGGCGGAGTGAGACTAGCACTGTCCCCATCCAGCACCCTCTATCTCTATCGCAGCAGGATGACTAGGCAGAGAACAGGTATGAAGCACAGGACATGACTAGACTAGACAAGACTGGACTATTATCTGCAAACTCCCCCTTGGCTTCTCACATCTGCTTGAAAAATCTCTGAGCCAAAAGGACTGCAAACAGCTTAAGGCTTAGATGTAAAAAAGTTAAGTGTAAGCCCTACACTGGGCCCTGCTTTGCGATAAATAAATGAAGCCACTGTGCCATGATATTACTGAGTAAACATTTCCTAAAAAGTCTGTTTTCGTATTTCTGATGTCTTCCTGCACATTCTCATGACAGATTTATTCAAACATACATTAAAAATGAAGACGACAGGTTAAGTAAATATATAATGAATGTAATATATTGCACTTATGTCAAAATTCTCTTCTCTGGAGTTATTTTTCTAGCTGACTATCGAGTTTATGTACAATAAAAGTATTTTCGGAAGTAAATGTGATGTTACGTGACATCTGTATTTACTGACATATTTCTGCAGTTGAAACACTGTTTGAGCGATTAAGAGACCTGATTCATTCAGTAAGCTGTTCTTTTTCTTTCAACACCTTCGGATGTTCGTTCATGTTTATTTTTTCTTATAACTAATGTCACAGCTGGCTCGCAAGCCGTGACAAAGAAGGAGACCATGCGTCAGATACGTTATTAAAGTACATAAATTATTAATAAAAAATACATTTATTATTAATTAATAAATAAATACATTTATTAAAGCAAAAGAAAGTCAAACATAAAGCAAACATCTTAAAGGGAGTCAAAACTACATTTATAGTTTGTATTTTGTGATAAAGTTGACAGAATTTGAAAGCTGGGATTTTGTTGCTTATTAAAAGTAACAAAGCACAAAGCATATTCCGATTATTGGGTGGCAGGTGCGCTACAAATCATGAATAGACTTAAAGATATCCAATATTATTTTCAGGCATCATACTATCCCTCCGAGCAAGATGATCCATGGTATGGTTTCTGGTAGAAGTAAATGGCTAGCTTGACCACACAGTGGCACATCACCAGAAAACATGAAAAACTGGTTTGCCACATGTAATGAGGAGCTCTGAAGTTCACCCAGTCTAATGCACAACAGCCTTGAAAGGGTGATGGTGCCATAATGTCCATCAATCCCAACATCTGCTGAAACATTCACAGTGAAAGAGCTGTGGTGCTGTCATACAAGTGTTCATGGTTAGTTGGGTTTCATTCTTGAGAATTCTGAAGTGCCAGGCAGTCCAAATGCGTAACAGGCCAATCTCTGTGGTTACACACCAGCTTAATTGAAAAAGAATGAATGAATCATCCAGATAATTCAGAATTCAGCACTCAGTGGAGCTAGAGCAGCATCTGTGTACCTAGTGAAAGCTAAGTACAGGCCGAAGGGAACTGAACCTTGAACTGAAATGTTTTACCTTCTAACATGAGATATGAATGTTTTTCAGGTTCACCAAGATGAGTCAGTCCAAAGACAAAATTTGGTGTTGAACAAATTTTAGTGATCTGAGTGATAATATTGAATGGAGCCATCATCAGTGCCCTAACCAAATCCCTAAAGTCCAAAATGGACTGAAGCACTCCATGCTTTTTCTGGTGATATGGAGGGTATATTACCAGAAAGCAAATGACTTGAATTGGCATTATGCTATACAGGCTTCAGTGCATCACTCCTGAGTTCTCATATTGTCAGCAACTAATAAAGCATTTATACAACTGATTTAAAATTGAGCATTTTCTTTAAATAGTAGCTTGTCTGTAAACATTTTTAGTAGTAGTAGTATTGTAGCTTATCCAACACCGGCTACAAAAAAAACCTGTTTTGAGTAATTTGTGTCACAAGGACACTACAGTAAATGTTACCCAAAAATAAACCTAGATTTATCCTCTAGAATGTCAAATATTAGCTTAATATCCCTTGTATAACAGCCTGTAATAATGAGTATTGTGTGTGGTGTGTGTTGTAAGAGACTTCCTGACAGGAGAGGATAAGGAGGTGGTGTTCAGTGCTGATCATTTTCCTCTGTGGTACAAACGGGCTGCTGAACAGGTGCCTGGAACCTTTATCTACTCCCTTCCTTTCGGCACAGGTGATTACACACACAAAAACAACCAAAAATGAAAGTTGTCATTCACTCACCCTCATTTTGTACCCCACTATTGTTGGTGTGTACTGGTTAAAACAGTAGAAACTGGATAAGAAATCATGTTCTCGGAACTCTTTAGAATAATGTAACTGTTTTGAATAAGAGACTAGTTCAGACCCATGTGTAAAAACATGTACAGTAATACAGAACAGAAAAGTCAAAGACAGAGAGATTCCAGGATTCATATGAATCATATTCTAAGAGACAAGGAAAATGAGACAAGTCAGTGCTCAGTATGTCACAGTGAAGGAACCATTACAGTTGACTTTTTAAGCATGCAGACTTACTTTGGACCCCACAACAAACATAAACAATAAGTGTCATGCTCTAGGTCAGGGTTCTGTAACTCATATATACTCAGGGACATCTCCACGCATTTACTGACCAAAAGTCCTACCACTAAGTGTTTGTTGTGGTGCACGTAGCAACTGACTATATGTGTTTTGAGAGAGTTCGAAGTGAACAACCTGAGAAGGCCTAGAGCTGTTCAGCAATCAGTCTGGACCTGTGCATTCATTTACTGAAGTTGCTTTATTGCAGCATTTGTAGACTAAATGTGATCCTGGACCACAAAACCAGTCATAAGGGTCAATTTTTCAAAATTGATATTTATACATCATCTGAAAGCTGACTAAATTAGCTTTCCATTGATGTATGGATATATATTTGTTAGGATAGGACAATATTTAGCCAAGATACAACTATTTGAATATTTGGAATCTGAGGGTGCAAAAAAATCAAAATACTGAGAAAAACGCCTTTAAATGTGTCCAAATGAAGTCCTCAGCAATGCATATTACTAATCAAAAATTTAGTTTTGATACATTTACGGTAGGAAATTTACAAAATATCTTCATGGAACATGATCTTTACTTAATATCCTAATGATAATATTAATATCCTTTGTCCTCCTCCTCCCCCTCCTTCATCAACTCTTAACAGCTGACGACTTTGCCACGTTCTTCATTAATAAAATTAAAACCATCAGTGCACAATTTTCCACACCACAATTTGTAAAGCACATCTTACCAACAAACATACACTTGTTCACATCCTTCTCTCCACTCTCTGAGGCAGAAGTCTCCAAACTAATCCTTTCTAATCATCCTACTACTTGTCCGCTTGATCTTATTCCATCTCATCTCCTTCAAGCCATTTCTCCTGCAGTTGTACCTGCACTCACTCACATCATTAATACTGTATATCCCTTCACACTGTTGTATTTCCCTCAGCATTTAGACAGGCTACTAGACCCCACTACTTAAGAAATATACCCTTAACCCATGTCTTTTAGAGAACTACAGACTGGTTTCCCTTCTTCCTTTCATTGCAAAAACACTTGAATGAGTTGTGTTCAACCAAGTCTCTGCCTTTTTCACACAGAACAAACTCCTCGACAGCTCTCAGTTGTTGTAGCCCTAAGACTGGCAAGAGCGGATTTTATCTTCTCTTGCTAGATCTGTCCGCTGCTTTTGACACGGTTAACTACCAGATCCTTCTGTCAACCCTATTGGCAAAAGGCATCTCAGGAACCGCACTCCAGTGGTTTGAGTCTTACCTATCAGATAGATCCTGGGTTCCTTCAAGGTATTTTGGAGAGGTGAGGTGTCCAAGTCACAACATCTAACTACTGGGGTGCCTCAGGGCTGAGTTCTTGGACCACTTCTCTTCTCTGTCTATATATCACTGGGTTCTGTCATTCAGAAACATGGCTTTTCATATCATTGCTATGCTGATGACACTCAGCTCTACCTCTCATTCCATCCTGATGATCCGACGATAGCTGCTCGCATCTCAGCTTGTCTAACAGACATTTCTTGCTGGATGAAGGACCATCACCTTCAACTCAATCTTGCCAAGACAGAACTGCTTGTGGTTCCATCAAACCCATCGTTTCATCACAATTTCACCTTCCAGTTAGGCACATCAACCATAACTCCTTCAAAAACAGCCAAAAATCTTGGAGTTATGATTGATGATCAGCTAACTTTCTCAGACCACATTGCTAAAACTGCCCGGTCCTGCAGATTTGCTTTATTCAACATCAAGAAGATCAGGCCCTTTCTTTCGGAACATGCTTCACAACTCCTTGTTCAGGCTCTTGTTCTGTCCAGACTTGACTATTGCAATGCTCTTTTGGCAGGTCTTCCAGCCAGTTCTATCAAACCTTTACAGTTAATCCAGAATGTGGCAGCAAGATTAATTTTTAATGAGCCGAAAAGAATGCATGTCACACTTCTGTTTATCAATTTGCACTGTCTACCAATAGCTGCTCGCATAAAATTCAAAGCATTAATATTTGCCTACAAAACCACCTCTGGCTCTGCACCCCTTTACCTACATTAATTACTTCAGACTTATGTGCCTCTAGAAGCTTGCGTTCTGCAAGTGAACGTCGCTTTGTTGTGCCATCCCAAAGAGGCACAAAATCACTTTCACGGACTTTTAAATTAAATGTTCCTTCCTGGTGGAATGACCTGCCCAACTCAATCCGAGCCACTGAGTCCTTAGCCATCTTAAAAGAAATAGCTAAAAACACATCTCTTCCATCTTTATTTGACCCTCTAACTCTAACACTCTCTATTCTAATTCTATCCTTTATATGAAAAAAAAACTAACACTAGCTTTTCTAATCTTTTTGTATTCTTTCTATTTGTTTTCTTTTTATTTATCATACAATTAACAAAAGCAAAAAAGACCTCTAACACTAGCTTGCTCATCTTTTTCTGTTATATCTGTTTTTATCTTTTTATTTATTATATAATTTAAAAAATCCCTTGCTAGGTATACTGAGTTAATCTAACTGAGACTTGTTGTAGCACTTGCATATCATTGCTCTTTTGTTGATTTTGATTGCTTCCATTGTCCTAATTTGTAAGTCGCTTTGGATGAAAGTGTCTGCTAAATAACTAAATGCAAATGTAAATGATTTTTGGCATAAAATAAAAATCGATAATTTTGACCCATACAATGTATTTTTGGCTATTGCTACAAATATACCCGTGCTACTTAACCCCTTAACTGTCACAACGCTCTTTTTTTCCGTTATCTTTTTTCCCTATCAAATATTTTAGTAATCATCATAAATTATATATCATTTGAAAGCTTAAACTCAAAATTCATCCTGTGAAAACAAAAACCATTTTGAAATCGGACATTGCGTTACCATAGAAATTGGACCTTAAAATCTTTTGGCGGTCTCCTCCCCCTTAGTGGGCGGTGTCAAGTGTCATATTACACAATGTGTTACGGTCTTTTAGAATCAAAACTTTTTATAATCTTTACAAAATACATATTGTCGGAAAGGTCTGACTCTCAGGATTCCATATTTGGTGGTCTTTTTGTGATCAGAGTAATATTTACAGAGAAATTTAGACATTTGTGACAGAAAAATGCATTTAAAAAATTCAATGGGGTTTGGATGGCAGTCGGTGGCTGTTTGTGGTATAACGCCTAAACAAAATTGCATAGTAACCTCAATTTTTTTTATATCAACTTCAAATTTGGAACACAACTTATTTAGACACATGGCTTTAATTTTATGCCAAATTTGGATTAAAACCTATTTTGTAAAATATTTATTTTATATAAAATAAAATAAAAATAGTACAGTACATTTTCTTTACAGTAAACTTAAACTTTTATAACTTTTTTTTGCTTTCATTTTTTGAAATGATTCACTTCTGCAATAATCTGCTGATTGTCTTCTTTAAAAAGAGACCAACCTTAGGTCTGTATTCAAAAGCATTCATGAATTATAACAATTTAACAGTTAAATTGGGGGTGACAGTTAAGGGGTTAAGACTGGTTTTGTGGTCCAGGGTCACAAATCACAATGCTTTTTGGGGCTGGTGATACGTGCAACATGTTGTCTTTAAGAATGATAGTTTACCCCCATGTAGACTTGATTAACTTGCTAACCACATAACTAGCCTATACGACTGCATCACATTTTTTATTTTGCTCAAACAAATATTATTGCATGGGCAGATCTTTTTACATAGACCTCCATCTCCTCCCCCTCAAAACAATCTAACTGCACTGCATAATTAGTGGAGCAATGATGCGTGAGATTGCATTCTTTTAGAATGATTTGTTAGGAAGAAATAATGGATTTTTTTTTACTATTCATCTTAACTGAACATTGTGAAAATGCACTGAATTTACAGAATATTCATGGATGCTAATTACTAGTCTTACAGCATTTTTAATGTAGTAGTTCTGCAGTTTATTAAAATTAAACGGCAATCATATCCACCTTTTCCCAAATGAGTCTACTGCCTTTTAAATTATGAATAACATTTCCAATTTGAGGAACTTTCACTCAAAAAGACTGAGATAATTTAAAATAATAATGTCGCAAATAATCCTTATCTGTCCATTTGACTGAATGAACTGTACATTTTCTGTCAGGAAAATAATTTAGTGTTTGGTATTTTAATTTGATTTTGGTATCACAAGAATATCTGTGATAACATCTCTTTACAGTTTGGTCTGTTCTGTCTCCTCCTCATTTTCTTTTTCTTTTTCACTTTCCTGTGGAAAAGACAACAAATACTGCACTCTTGTGGTAGCAGAATGAAAAATTCACTGCAATGCACTGGAATAAATGTCTCATTTTCTGCCCAAATTCTCATTCAGGTCTCTTTCCTTATGTTTTCACTTGGGCACTTTAAAACTTAATTTTCTTGCCTTTTCACTTCTAATCCCTATCAGCAGTGTTTAAATGCTTCTAAAGCAGAGACATATAATTTGTTAGCTGTCAAAGTGACAAGGCATTTAAAAATATCCAGATAGCAATTTCAATTCATGCTACATACACGTATGGTACATAATATAGATTTACAGATAATACTGCAATAATGTTTAACAGTAGTTGGTTGATGTGGTAAATGTCAAAATGTGGGAAAATTAAATCAGAGCTTGAGATCAGTAGAACACAAAAAACACACAGTTCCACATTAAAACAGAAAGTGCTGGCCTGGTCTCCTCTATACTGTTTGTTTTAAATGAGCTGTATCTCTGTGTTTCAGGCTCTGAGAATAGGAGTGTGGTTTCGGCCAGCAGTGCCATTCATTTGTTGGATGAGAGAGAGTCGCCCATCGCTGCAGGTACCACACTCACTCTCTAACCTTGCATGAATATCACTGCTTATTTTACAAAATCTTATGTTTTTATTGTTGTTTCTGTGCACTGGAGGTGTTTATAATATGAGAGGGATTGTGAGACGGACAGCAAAAGACAATCCATTTGAGCAAAAAGAGACACACTAGACAAAAAGTAGGAATGGATGAAAGGAAATAGAATAACACAGAGAGAAAATAAGAAAGTATCTGCATGAACATAAGCCTGCAGGAGTACTCTCTCTCTCTCTCTCTCTCACACACACACACACACACACACACACACGTACGCTCATGCACAAATGATTCATGTTATAACTGACAGAGAAATGAAGTAGAACAGACAGATTTTCACCCTCTACTGCGCATGATTCATTGTTTTGCTAGAGCAGACATGCACACAACTAAAATCAGGTTCTATACAATATTTCATATTGTTTATTTTATATATTTTAAATTTGATGTATCTTTTACATCTTTCATTTTTATGTTTTAATGCTAATCATTAATGAACATATATTTAACAACATTTTTTTTTTTTTTTTATACAAGCACATACACATACCACAGATATATGACAAATTGAACTTTCTGGCTCAATGAGTGTTGGTTGATTTGATTTGAAAAGAGTAATTATACATATTTTTAAAATTATGTTCATACAGTGCTTCAGATGTGATACTGCTCAGTTTCACATGCACATTGCAGCACACACTAATGCAGCCTGACATGCTGATGACTGAACACTCTTGTGTAACCGGGGCATGTGTGCGTGTCCTTGATGTGTTTTAAAGGCCAGTTTACAGGATTTCTACTTATAATCACAACTTGAATGTGATTTGATGACAGCCATAGCATTACATTAAAATTAAATTGTTCCAGTGCGTGGGTGTGGGGTATGAATGTGGCACTTTTCCCCATAGCTTATTTCAAATGGTCCTATAGTGTGACCGATGTGTTTTTAAGAGTATGAATATTCAGTGTACTTTCTAAAACACTGTTATCTTAAAGACTGCTTTATGATAATAAAAAGAATGAACACAATGTCGTTTAAAATTATTTAAAATTTTTAGCATGTATTGCATCTCACAGGACATGTAAACCTTACCAATGTACAATATATTGCTTAGTTGTGTGCTCTGATGTTATATAACATGCATAGATCATTTCTGACAGATCAACCCTTCATATGCACTTTTACATAATCTTGTATATTCCATCATAAGTCATCTGTATCGC
Source organism: Tor tambroides (assembly GCA_021397915.2). Lineage (NCBI taxonomy): Eukaryota > Metazoa > Chordata > Actinopteri > Cypriniformes > Cyprinidae > Tor > Tor tambroides. Next base: position 9,462 of record JAFVLL020043748.1, read on the forward strand.
TATTTCCTTCTTTTCATTTAATTTCTCAAGAGCTCGGAATCTCTTTATCCGCTGTTTGTATCTGTATACAAACAGATTCTTTATATTCACATGGCTGCTTATGTAATAGAGCACACTGATGTAAGGATCTGTCTACATGACCTAATTATGAACTGATAGGAATTGTCCATTCATCATAATTTATCATAGTTTATGATTAAATATCTTAAATTATGCAGTAGACTGTAAATAAATATATTTATGTATATTATAACTAGGTATAGTTAGTTAGAATGTAAATATTGCTTGTTACCAGCTGTGTGTGAATTCTGTGCGACTGTGTAATTTCTGTGTCACGAGCAGAAGCGCAATAATATTGCTATTATATTGCTATATATTGCTAATATTGATATTGCTTTATCCATAGACCTGCAATAGTGTAATCAGCAGTAGGGGAGTCTCCCCTCAGTTTTCAGTCTTATCATTTTAAAAGTTACAATAGATACTAGAGACTGTACAAGGGGGCAGAGACAGACAACATATAGAAAAATCAATAGGCAAAATTGCACTGCTCAATATGAAAGCGGTGGGAATGGATGTCCTGCTGTTCAATTAATCCAAGGGTACACCTGAAACATGAAAGCTTGTCACCCTGCACACAATTAAAGGTGTGTGGGCATTTACAGTACTAATCAGGATCACACAATCATTCTCCTTCCCATTTGTCATTGATTTCACAAAGATTAGTGCAGTACTGAAAAATAAATAAATAAAATAATGTAAAAATAACTGAAAAATATGGATGAGAACAAGCTTGAAATCTGTAGTAGGCCATAAACTGTGAGCTGGCTACAATTTGGCGGCATTTTGTTGGACAATTAAAGGGATAATTTACTACTGGCAAGATGAGCTTTTAATAAATCTTGGCTGTTTATGCAGTAGGAAGGCGTTTTTTTTTTTTTTTTTTTTTTTTTTTTTTTTTTTTTTTGCTTTTTTTTTGCCACATGACTAGAGAAAACAGAGAAAAAGGGCTGTGGTGTTCCCTTTCGACAAAAAGGTAGGGATACTTCAGCACCCATAATGCACTAGACACAGGTAACATGGAGAAAGAGTACACATTGCTAATTTACATATACTACTAATAAAACTGGTTGAAAATCTACACACTTGTCCTATAAAAAAGAATTACTGTTTGTTTTGACTGACAAAGAGCCAACTGCCTTTTTGCCAAAATTATTGGCTGTTGTTTTTAGTCTAGAACATGCATGTGCATTTGTTTGACCAGCCTGAATTTTTTTTTTTTTCTAGCCTAATTTAAGCTAAAAAAAAATTAAATTAAGTTAAATAATAATAATAAAATAGAAACGTGCTATTGAAATGAAACCTTGATGGACAGTTTTACGTCTCTCCCGTTTCAGGTAGGAGCTGTATCTGCATACTTAGAAAATAGCTGGCCCAGGGGCATTGTCAATATGGCTGCCAAGTACGCTGACTTGCCTTAAAAGTAACTTTGTAGATACACAACAGTTTGTGGATAATCTGGAGTGTGTCCCTGATGTGTATTTGTGCTTCATGTGCATCATGTGATGCTGATCTTTGCATCACTCCAGAGGTTCCTTGTCCTCCTCTCTTTCAATGTTTTTCCGCTCCTCTCCTGAACCCACCTCTTTCGCTTTCTTCAGCTCCCTTTGATACTTGGCGGTAATTGCTGCATACGCACATCCATAGACAGCTGCTGCCAACATCATCAAACACACAATCCCACAAACCACTCCCGTGATGACCACTGTAGCTATGGCGTGTCTGTAGTTCACAGGCCGGGATCTCTGCTTGGCCTCACATTCAGGGAGTATCGCTTCTCCTGGAGGGCTGAAATCACTGCCGGATGGTGCTCTGGGGCTTGGATGGAGTTGTCCACTGAGCATGCGATGCTTGTTGTCCAAGTAGTGGATGTTGGCGAACATGTAGCTGTAGCTGGTGATCATGCAGGAGTGGAAAAGCTCATAGGGAATGTGCCGGAGGTCCCGTTCCAGCATGAGATGAGGCTGGACGCATGTGACGTTGTCGACCACTCCACCTAAGATCAAGAGAAAATGATGAAGCTGAAATGGCTAACAGATGGAGGTCGTCTTCACTATATGGCTTTTCACATCATTTGTCATCGTTCTAAAGCCTGCTTTTAACCCTGGGTAGAGGAAAATTTCACACTTGTAATTTATAAGAGATCTCAGTGCCACTTTTTTACCTGGGGAATGTAAAGTCTGAAATGTCATCTTATGAATACCCAGGATTAATTGTTAATACCCAGGGAAAATTATGAGCAGTGTACTGTAAACGTGAAAAAAGTCCTCAATTTAGTTTACCCTGGGTTTAGAATGACACAGGCTTAACTAGTTCAAAAAGCCTTCATGTAAAGGTCAGGGCTGGTAACCAGAAAATTGCTTTTTCTATCTCTGCATGGAGCAAGCCATGGCCTATCAAAACTGAGCAAAACAGCGCAGGTTGCTTTAGCAGAATTGTTTGTGTCATTGTTTTACAGTGCATCCTGAAAGTATTCACCGCGCTTCACTTTTTCCACATTTTGTTATGTTACAGCTTTATTCCAAAATGGATTAAATTCATTATTTTACTCAAAATTCTACAAACAATACCCGATAATGACAATGTAAAAGAAGTTTGTTTGAAGTCTTTGCAAATTTATAAAAAATATAAAACAAAAAAAATCACATGTACATAAGTATTCACATCCTTTGCGCAACCTTCTTTGGCACCAATTACAGCCTCAAGTCTTTTTGAGCGTGATGCTACAAGCTTGGCACACCTATTTTTGCATTCTAAAAAACGCTGGGTTATGTTTTTTTTTAAGCCAACCGCTGGGTTATGCCTGTTGGGTCAATATGCTGGGTTATTTTTCCAGTGTTGGGTAATTTTTGTGTAACCCAGCTGTTGGGTTAGTGGCTGGGTCAATCTCACTGACCATCACCCCTCCCCCTCCCTCCAACGAAACAACCCAGCGTGGACTCACTTCAACCCAGCTGTTGGGTTAATGTAAAGCAGCACGGGCTTTTGAGTTTTGATTCTCAGGAGAGAGCGAGTCCTCAGCGCCGCTGATTTTGTGGACTTCTTCAGTGAAATTAAGGTTTTATTTATCTATAAAATCGTTACTGTGCTGTAAATTTTGCGCAGCAAAACATACAGGGACGAGATGCCATGCCAGTAAGCTAACTGTGTCAGCAACTGTCGTTACAGAAACACCATGTTTGCATAACTGATTTTATTCGTTGTAATACTGATTCTAATTAATTATGATGTTAAATATGTTCTCAGAAACATATTGGCCAGGTGATGAGCGGTGCCTGGTTTCCTCCAGACATGACGCTTGGCATTCAGGCCAAAGA
>JAFVLL020043748.1:12938-62639 GCA_021397915.2 Tor tambroides
TCATTCCCATAGCGTTTTCCGACGCAGCTCGAGTTCCTGAAGGGGAACGTCTCAGGTTACGCATGTAACCATGGTTCCCTGAAGGGAACAAGACGCTGCGTCTCGGGGCCATACTTCCGGCATCCCTGCGAGCGGTTGTTTCATTCCTGAAGCTGACGCCAATTCCACTGCACGTGCTTTGATGCTTCTTGGCCGATTACGTCACCCGCCCGTGACATCTCGCCCATCCATTGGACGGATTACACACATGTTCAGAGCGCGATCACGCTGAAGGCCTTCCCATAGCGTTTTCCGATGCAGTGTCTCGTTCCCTTTGGGGAACCATGGTTACATGCATAACCTGAGACGTTTTCCTTTGCTAAAGTAAGGAAACTTTGCTTCCTTTGTTCCTGTAAACAAACTCGCGAGACAAGCATATCTCACAGGCGCATGCCCAACGCATACTTCCTACATCATCCGCCGGAACAGTTTGCACATATGACAGTCAGGGGAAGTGAGAAAAAAAAGTATTTATAACATTCTAAATATCGATAATTTTCTTACAAAATTTACATTTATTCACCCCCAGCCATGTGATGTGCTTTTTTAGTATGGATGGATGCACTTTATTGGACTTCTTTTTTTTTTTTTTTGACTACTGAACAGAAACACCTGCCCACTGCCATTATAAAGTTTGGAAGAGCCAGGACGATTTTTAATATAACTCCGATTGGATTTGTCCGAAAGAAGAAAGTCATATACACCTGGGATGCCTTGAGGGTGAGTAAATCCTGTCCTACCCCTGTGTAGACTTGATTAACTTGCTTACCACATAACTAGCCTAAATGGCTGCATCACATTTTTTTATTTTTCTCGCTGAAATAAATATTTCATGGACAGATCTTTTTAGATAGACCTCCATCTCCTCCCCCTCAAAACAAGCTTACTGCGCTGCAGAATTAGTAGAGTAATGATGCATGACATTGTTTTCTTTTAGAATGATTTGTAGGGAATAAACAATGGATTATTATCATCTTAACTTAATACTAAAATGCAGTGAAATGACAGAGTATTCATGAATGCTAATTACTAGTGTTAAAGCATTTTTTACTGTAGTAGTTCTGCAGATTATCAAAATGAAACGGCAGTCATATCCACCATGAGTCTACTGCCTTTTAAATTATGGATAACATTTCTGATTTGAGGGGAAAAAAAGACTGCAACAAATAATTATGTCAAATAATAATGTTGCAAATAATCCTTATCCATTTGGACTGAATGAACTGTAAATTTTCTGTCAGGAAAATAATCTAGTGCTTGGTATTTTAATTTTATTTTGGTATCAAGAATATCTGTGACAACGTCTCTTTTCAGCTTGGTGTGTTATGTCTCCTCATTTTCTTTTTTGCTTTTCTGTGGAAAAGACAACAAATACTGCACTCTTGTGGTAGCAGTATGAAAAATTCACTGGAATGCACTGGAATGAATGTCTTGTTTTCCCAAATTCTCATTCAGGTCTCTTTCCTTATGTTTTCACATGGACGCTTTAAAATGTAATTGTCTTGCCCTTTTCACTTCTAATCCCTATCAGCAGTGTTTTTTCGAAAGCTTCTAAAGCTGGGAAAAATATGTTAACTGTCAAAGTGACAAGGCATTTAAAAATATCCATTAGTGTTCAAGATAACAATTTCAATTCATGCTGCATACAGGTATGATATTACTGCAATAATATTTAACAGTAGTTGGTTGATGTGGTTAATGTTAAAATATGGGAAATTTAAGATCAGTAGAACACAAAAAACACACAGTTCCACATAAAAACAGAAAGTGCTGGCCTGGTGTCCTCTATACTATTTGTTCTAAATGAACTGTATCACTGTGTTTCAGGCTCTGAGAATAGGAGTGTGGTTTTGGCCAGCAGCGCCATTCATTTGTTGGATGAGAGAGAGTCGCCCATCGCTGCAGGTACTGCACTCGCCCTTTAATCTTGCAAGAATATCACTGTTTATTTTACAAAATCTTGTGTTTTTGTTGTTGTTTCTGTGCAATGGAGGTGTTTATGCTTGAGAGGGATTGTGATATGGAGAACTAAAGACATAATCCATGTGAGCAAAAAGAGACATGCTAGACAAACAGTAGGAATGGATGAAAGGAAATAGAATAACACAGAGAGAAAATTAGAAAGTGTCTGCTTGAACATAAGCCTGGAGGGGGACTCACTCACACTCACACACACATACACATACGCTCACGCTCATGCACAAATGATTCATGTTATAACTGACAGAGAAATGAAGTAGAACAGACAGATTTTCATCCTCTACTGCGTATGATTCATTGTTTTGCTGGAGCGGACATACACACAACTAAAATCAAGTTCTATACAGTATATCATGTTGTTTATTTTATATATTTTTAATTTGATGTATCTTTTACATCTTTAATTTTTATTAACATATATTTAACAATATTTTTAATACAAGCACATACACATATACCACAGATATATGACAAATTGAGCTTTCTGGCTCAATGAGTGTTGGCTGATCAGATTTGAAAAGAATAATTATATATATTTTTAAAATAATGTTCATACACTGTTTCAGATGTAATACTGCTCAGTTTCACAAGCGCATTGCAGCACACACTAATGCAGCCTGACATGCTGATGACAGAACTCTCTTGTGTAACCGGGGCATGTGTGTCCTTGATGTGTTTTATAGGCCAGTTTACAGGATTTCTTCCTATAATCACAACTTGAATATGATTTGTGCTTGATGACAGCCATAGCATTACATTAAAATTAAATTAAATTAAATTAAATTAAATTGTTCAGTGTGTATGAATGTGCCACTTTTCCCTATAGTTTCTTTCAAATGCTCTTCTAGTGTGTCCGATGTATTTTTAATAGTATGAATATTCAGTGTACTTTCTAAAACACTTTTATCTTAAAGACTGCTTGATGATCATAAAAAAAAAGAATAAAAAAAAAATAAAAATTGACAAAGTCATTTAAAATAATTTGAGATTTTTAGCATGCATAGCATGTTGTACATCACAGGACATGTAAACTTTACCAATGTACAATATATTGCTTAGTTGTGTGCTCTGATGTTACATAACGTACATAGATCATTCCTGACAGATCAACCCTTCATATGCACGCTTACATAATCTCGTATACTCCATCATAAGACATCTGTATCACTATTTCTTTCATGTCATCTCATTTTTCAAGAGCTCCGAATCTCTTAATCCATTGTTTGTATCTGTATACAAACAGATTCTGTATATTCACATGGATGCTTATGTAGTAGAGCACATTGATATAAGGATCTGTCTACATGACCTAATTATGGAGTGATAGAAATCGTCCTTTCATCATAATTTATCATATTTTATGATCTTAAATTATGCAATAGACTGTAAATAAAACCCTTCAAAAAGGTATAGTTTGTCAGTATGTAAATATTGCTTGTTTATCACATAAATCTTTGCCCTATCTAAAGCTCAGTGGGATGTTGCTTTATCCATAGAGCTGCAATAGTGAAAACATAAGTAGGGGAGTCTCCCCTCAGTTTTTAGTCTTATCATTTTAAAAGTTACAATAGATACCAGAGACTTACGAGGGAGCAGAGACAGACCACATATAGAAAAATGAATAGGCAAAATTGCACTGCTCAATATGTTCAACTGATTCAAGGGTACACCTGAAACATGAAAGCTTGTCACGCTGCACACAATTAAAGATTTTTCTCTTTTTTGGTGGGCATTTGCGGTACTAATCAGGAACTTTGTGCCTCAACTACACAATCATTCTCCTCCCCATTTTTCCAATGATTTCACAAAGATTAGCACAGTACTGAAAAAAAAAAAACATAAAATAATGTAAAAATAACTGAAAACATGGATGAGATAGTGTGACAAATAAGTTTGAAATCTGTAGTAGGCCATAAACTGAGCTGTCTACAGTTTGGCGGCATTGTGCTGGACAATTAAAGGGATCAGCTATTGATATTGATTAATGAGCTTTTAATAAAACTTGGCTGTTTATGCAGTAGGAAGGCGTTGTTTTTTTGTTTTTTTGCTACATGACTAGAGAAAACAGAGAAAAAGGGCTATGGCGTTCCCTTTCGGCAAAAAGGTAGAGATACTTCAGCACCCATAATGCACCAGGCGCAGGTAACATGGAGAAAGAGTACATATTGCTAATTTACATATACTACTAATACAAAACTGGTTGAAAATCTATGAACTTGTCCTATAAAACAGAATGACTGTTTGTTTGAACTGGCAAAGAGCCAACTGCCTTTTCGCCAAAATTATTGGCTGTTGTTTTAGTCTAGACCATATATGTGCATTTTTTTGACCAGCCTGAAGAATACATTTTTTTCTAGCCTAATTTAAGCTATAATAATAATAATAACAGTTTTGGAGTTTTACATCTTTCCCGTTTCAGGTAGGAGCTGTATCTGCATAATTAGAAAATAGCTGCCCTAGGGGCATTGCCAGTATGGCTGCCAAGTACACTGACTTGCCTTGAAAGTAACTTTGTAGATACACAACAGTATGTGGATAATCTGGATTGTAACCCTGATGTTTATTTATGCTTCATGTGCATCATGTGATGCTGATCTTCAGGTCACTCCAGAGGTTCCTTGTCCTCCTCTCTTTCAATGTTTTTCCGCTCCTCTCCTGAACCCCCCTCTTTCGCTTTCTTCTTCAGCTCCCTTTGATACTTGGCAGTAATTGCTGCATACGCACATCCGTAGACAGCTGCTGCCAACATCATCAAACACACAATTCCACAAACCACTCCTGTGATGACCACTGTGGCTATGGCATGTCTGTAGTTCACAGGCCGGGATCTCTGCTTGGCCTCACACTCAGGGAGTATTGCTTCTCCTGGGGGGCTGAAATCACTCCCGGATGGTGCTCTGGGGCTTGGATGGAGCTGTCCGCTGAGCGTGCGATGCTTGTTGTCCAGGTAGTGGATGTTGGCGAACAGGTAGCTGTAGCTGGTGATCATGCAGGAGTGGAAAAGCTCGTAGGGAATGTGCCGAAGGTCCCGCTCCAGCATGAGATGAGGCTGGACGCATGTGACGCTGTCGACCACTCCACCTAAGAACAAGAGTAAATGATGAAGCTGAAATGGCTAACAGATGGAGGTCGTCTTCACTATATGGCTTTTCACATCGTTTATCATCGTTCTAAAGACCATTTTTAACCCTGAGCAGAGGAACATTTCACACTTGTAATTTATAAGCAGTCTTAGTGCCACTTTTTACCTGGGTAATGTAAAGTCTGAAATGCCAGCTTAAGAATACACAGGATTACTTGTTAATACCCTGGGAAAATTATGAGCAGTGTACTGTAAAACGGGAAAGAAAGATTATCCTCAATTTAGTTTACCCGGGTTTAGAATGACACAGGGTTAACAAGTGTAAAAAGACTTTATGTAAAGCTCAGGGCTGGTAAACAGAAAATTGCTTTTTCTATCTCTGCGTGGAGCAAGCCACGAACTGTCAAAACTGAGCAGAACAGTGTAGGTTGCTTTAGCAGATTTGTTTGTGTCATAAGATTATATTGACGGTAGGTGAAAGTCCATTCACCATCCCAGTCATGAGGCAATATACTGATTGTGTTATTTTTTTTATTTATTTTTTTTGGCAGAATCTGTGCATTAAATATATTAAGAATAAACATATGGAGCTCTGCTTATTCCACATATATATTATTTTAATGACTGAAGATCAAAATGTTTGTATGTCATTTGTGTGATTGGTATTTTTCCCTGGCAAGGGGGGTCGAAAATAAACCGTTCAGCAAAAAAAATAAAAATAATATAATAAATAAATAAATGAATACATGCATACATACATACATAAATAAAATAGCGGGTCACAGCGAGTCACCCCGTGCTCCAGCATTTCAAATAAACTCACAGCAGCAGTTCAAAGAGACATGCAAGATTGATGCAAAAACATGTTCCATGATCCATCCATGACTGGAGGGAAAATCCATGGAGCTCTAACAGGTGTGGCCCAAATCTGGAGTCTGCTCCCAGTTGTCAGCTGCTTTAAAATTGTTTGTCAGCTGGTCAGCCAATCCAATTGTGAGATACGCGATTAACTCATTCACACCTACCTAGAAAAGAATGGCACTGGTAGAGTGCAAGACTGGACACTCATGCTAAACGTTTTGCTTTTGGTAATAATATATAATAATAATATAAATATACATATATTTCAGCAGAATTGTCATAATTATGAAATTTACTTACCTCAATTCTTCATTTGTAAGATATTTTTTAGCTATGTATTATTGATTGATTGATTAAACACTCTATTGTGGATTTGACCATTTTGTTACCTTTGAAGGCAAATGTCTCCAACCATAGTTTGAGTCCTATCAGATGACAGTCACATCTCCAAGGATTGCCCTTCAGCTGCAGAACTTTAAGATTCCCAAGAGCCTCCAGGTGTATACGGTCCAGCTTCATTAGCCGATTGTAGTGGAGTGACAGATGGGTCAGAAAGTGGAAACTATCAGCAAGAGCTCCAGGTAGACCACCTATGGTGTTAAAGGACAAGTCCAATGTGGTTAGATTTCTTATTGAAACCAGAAGACGTCGATCCACTTCCCGAATAGTGTTATTGGACAGGCTGAGGACCTTTAAGTTTCTAAGTCCCAAAAGGGCACTGGGGGAAATTGTTGTGATTGAATTGTTTGCTAGGTCCAGAATTTGAAGTTGTGGTGTCTCTCGAAAGGACATGGAGCCCAAGCCTCGGAGACGGTTATTTTGAAGATACAGCTCCAGGGTGTCTTGATGAAGTTTACGTGGAATATCATATAATCCTCGTCCTCGGCAGTCCACCACTTTGGCATGTGTGTCACACGAGCACTCCTTGGGACAAGAGGAGACTGTCTGGAATAATAACAGGCTGGATAATGCAAAGACCACACCTGGTGAAGAGAGAGAAAATTGAGTAAATTAACATTGGATTCATTTGGCCTTGATTTCAGCCTTTTCTGCTTCTCAGACAAACAGTACATTAATAATGACACAATCATCAGACATCATCCAGTCTCTTACAAGTCAGATGAAAACACATAAAGTGACCCAACGGTGTCTGCTACCTGTTGTTCTTTATATAGTTGGTAACCTTCATTGTAATGTGAAGTCACATTTACAGCTCTAGTAATCCTGATTTGGTAATCTATTTAAAGTGGGTTATATACCCCCGGTTTCACAGACAAGGCTTAAGCCTAGTCCTAGACTAAAATCTAAGTCTAAGCTGTTTCAACTGAAATAAACTTGCTCTGACTGATCTTAAAATATAACAGTGCATTTGTTTTGCCTCAAGATGCACACCAGTAATGTTTTTTTTTCTACGTACGTTTATAAAAATTACTTAAATGTCCTAATTGAACTATAGCCTAATCCTGGCTTAGTTTAAGCCCTGTCTGTGAAACCAGGCCATAGTACTGTACATTAAACTTAATCCACATACATACTCATGTAAAGTATAATATACAACAAATCTTAACTGCTTTCATTGTTTTTATCATTGCAAAATGTATGATTATGAGAAACATATGAATGCGTGTATATATTACTGTATATGACACTTTTTTTAATAGTTGTCCAAATTGAAAGTTTTTAAAACATTTTGTTAATAAAATCCAAGCTGAATACCCCTCTCCCATTCAAGTTTTATGAGAAATATAACGTTTAAAGGTCACTTTAAATGTATTTATTGTGGAGGACGATCTGTCAGAAAAGGATAAATTGTTACAAAACCTTGCTACCAGTATCAAAATGACATTATCACCTGTCAATAGCTGTAGGAAATTTTCATCCATTCAACCGTTAATGTCCCTTAAGCAAACTAAAAGAAAAGTCTACAAATTTATACAAGGGAGATTAGGCTGTATATCATCTCCATAATGTTGTAAAACCTTGTGATGCTCAAAAATGGAATGAAGAGGGAGCATTTGTGAAGAAAATAAAATCGGACCCAGAATGGAGCCTTGTGGCGCTCAGGTGATGGGAACTTTGACTATTGAGAATGATCTAATTTTGCAAAAGTTCCTAGCAAGAATCTTAACAGAATCCAGTCTAGTGCAGCATTGTGGATGCTAACCTAGATAGTTTTTAATCTATTTGGGAGGATACAGTGATCAGTGGCCCTCTCCTTCTCTCAGCCCCGTGTGTGGGGAATTATTGGATGTAATGCCCTAATCCATGGCCTTGATTGTTCTTCCTGGACCACATTTTTCCTTTTCCACATTACAATTATGCAAATGTGTAATGACTGTATGAGCGAGGATATGTGAAGAATAGCTTTTGCAGAGTGAGGCATCCTCTTTGAGGGCTGCAGTCTTGCCATCTAAAGCCTTGTTTATACTTTTGCTAAGCTCCGCAGCGTGAGCCTCCGCTGACTGCGCATGCACCTCCCCTAAGAGACGAGGTGTTTATAATTGTCACGCTCACCATTGTACTATTCTTTGAGACAACAGGGGGAATCTTGGAGTAATTGCCCTCTGAAACTCAGGGAACAGCGGTGAGAAGAAATAGCAAATTTTGCATCATTATTCACAAAATCAGGCAATTATGTTTGTCCATCTACGCAAATGTATCTTTATGCATAGAGACAAAGTCACTGTCTGTCACTGTCAGTTTAGAGTAGTGATCATGTATATTTACTAAGGCTGATGATGGTACACCAGAACACAAAAAAAAAAAAAAACTCAATTTCTCATCAAACATTATATACAGAACAACATTAAATAATTAGTGTAAAATTCTATCTAAATGATTTCTATTTTAAATACAATAAAAATAAAACATACTTCACTTAAAAATCCTTGAAAAACCTATGAAAAATCTATTATTGTCCTTCAGTCCTCCTTGAAAAAACCTATGAAAAATCTATTATTGTCCTTCGATCTTCAAAAATCAGAAGATGGAGTTTGAACTTCATATCAGGCTTCTTGCGAATCATAGATGCCGATAAAGACGTGCCTGTTTGCCTAGAATCTGAAATCGTGCACCTTCGGAAGCGGAGCCGTGTGGGAAGTTAATACCCTGGGAAAATGCCATGCACACCGCCATGCGAAATGGGGCCTCGCACACTCAACGCTCATGGCCGCCCACTCCACGGTGATACCATTTTCGTTGCGGACGCAACAAGTATAAACCAGGCTTAAGCCTGACCCACTGCCACGTATGCCTTGTCAATCACCTTAGGGATAATTGGCAAGGCATATGTGGCAGCAGGTCAGGTTGGTTGTGCCCTTCACACAATGGCTGTTTTGCAGGTGCATTAGACTGACCTGCAAAGAGATTTGGAACGGGGCAGAGATTATCTCCTGAAGCGGTCGCTGAATTGCCAGGTACACTGAGAAAGGGAATGAGATGCTGCCATGCCTGAGGCATGCCTGTGTGTCTTTTTCAGACAAAACAGCTAATGACGTATAATTCAGGCACCTATTTATACTCACGGGCACTCTGTGTGTTACATCATGGACTGCCTTCTGCCTATAAATGATGGCGTCCCCCATAGCATCAACACCAACAGCTTAGTTCTGTACATCTTTAAACAACTTAGTAGGAATAGCATCAAGAGGTGCAGGTGTAATTTGTACTTTGATGCCAGTGATTTTGTTTATAAAAAGCTGCAGAACTGCTCACCAGAACAACCAATTCATCTACTCACTAACTCCAAAATTGGATCAGGGCTAGCTGCAATGAGAGGGTTTAATACAGAGTTTAAAATGGAAAACAGCTTTAGACTATAAGAATTTTTGGATATTAGGTTAAAAATGTTTAACATTTGCAGAGCAGCAGCTTCCTGGTATTAATACATGCTATTTTGCAGAAGGTATAATCCTGGAAGTTATTATAGCATCATTTTCAGGGATATAACCAGGTTAGCACGTTTATGGTGATTTTACATTTTTATATTCAAAAATAGATGCACTTTGGAGGGTGAAATAATTCTGTCTTGTAGAGATTGGCATGTTAATGGACATGGCAGTGTTAATGTATTTGGTCTTGGTGGAATAGATTTGCTACAGTGCTGCTGCTGTGGCAGAGCAAGTACAGAGACTTCCTACAGCCAATACATCCACAGACATGCAAATATAACAAACATGAAATTACCCATAGTAGATAAATACAGGTGGAGCTGGGGAAAGTGAAGGTTTTCTGAAAGCGCGCTGCAAACTGCTACAGGAAATGGAGACATGATTGGTGTCTTTTATAGCCATTATTTTCAGATAGGAAAACAGGTAGCGATTTGCATCCTTTTCAAAACCTCAGAACCTTGAAATGGAAACTAAGGTAGTTCCAATTAAGAATGTTAAGATGGACTGGTTTCTGCCAGTAGACTTGAAGGATGCAAGCCATGTTCAAATTGCTTCTCATTACCCCGTGTCATGTATCATGGAATGGAGTTTGCATTTTCAGATAGTGCTGAGGCTTTTGGAAGTGGGCTTAATCTCCCCTGGGAATGTATAGCTCACAGGTGACTACAGGGCCTCAAATATGTTTTGCTTCTAATTCAATTGCTGAACCAAGTGTTGCACAAAGTGAAGAACAAGGAATCTGCCTTATTGATTGTGCAGATGTGGCCCAGTTTGCTGAGGGTTTCAGACAATGGTAACCCTATTGAACACACCTTCTTGGAAGATTCTTGTCATGTGGGACAACCTCATTCAGGCTTGTGTGATGGTTTGGCACCTGCAGCTGGAGAAGTAGAAGCTCACTGTGTAACTCCTGAATGGTTCACAATGGAGAGTCCCTCCATAATCACCATAACGGTGCATGTGCAGAACCTGGTGGTTTTACAGTCTTAGATGGTGTCTTTTCTTCTCAGGAGAAGAACCTGATTTGCTTTCCAGGGCATTTCCTGCATGTTCATCAAGAGTGTTTGAAAACAGATCTATTTATATCTAGGCTCAAAGTCTATGTTGTGGCTATAGCAGCTGGTCATCACTTGTCAGAAGGGGTAGTTCCCCATTATTTGCAGGGTGGTTCCATTTCAGTCAGCACACTTCCCAGTTTGACTGCTTTTTCCTAGATCCCACACACAATTGGCAGTGGTCCAACTAGCTATTTGTTTACTATGGAGATTGCTTTATTGAAGCGATTGGATGTTTTCAAATAATGTCTTGTTGGGTGGCCATTGGCCTATGATTCCTAGGGCCTTAAGGAAAATAAACTTTTTTTAAAGTTTTTTATTTATTTATTTATTTATTTGTTTGTTTGTTTGTTTGTTTGCTTAGGACTTAGACCTTTTGGGGGCATGTGTATCTTTTAATTACTTTGCACTACAGCGGTGACACAGAAGCTTCATCTGAAGTGGCATTTAGATGTATAAGACACAGACTGTTCAAATGAGGTGAAATAAATGCATTTATGCTGCAATTACAGTTGTAATAATAATGTTACAAGGTTAATGTTTTAATTTCAATAGACAATTTGAAATATAGAAATGTTGGAAGAAATTGAATTATAATTTTGCATTATTATAATTATACATATGAAACTGCCAGTGGGTGGCAAGTTTAAACTGGCCAATTCTTTCATGGACAAAGCAAGTTGCTAGCTGTGTTTCTATTACAGATTTTCATAAATCTTTTGCAATATTTTATGAATGCAAAAAACAAAACAAAAAAACTATGACCGTGTTTCCATTAACCAATGTTATTAGACTGAAATAAAAAAAATTCCTCTCACGATAAGTCGCGCCGATGTATGTTGTTAGATTTACGTATATCACAGTCACCACACTAGCCATTACTTTTCATCAGAAGAGATGGAGAGCTTCTTCTGGGATGCTTCTGAAACGTGCTGCGGTGTGGCTGGTATAAACACCAAGCATTGACTAGAGTGGCCGCGATCAGCTCTGGTGGCTGTGTCGGAGTAATGCGCCGTAGATATGTGCGTAGCTGTCCAAACCTACCTGGCCCTACGTATGAAATTAATTGCCCCCTCCTGTTAAATCATGAAAGAACTGTGATGAACCACATTATTTTAGAAAGCTGAGTTAAAAATGAAAATAGATCCTTTTACTAATGTGTATTATACTTGGAATGTATACCTGACAACTTAAGAACGGAGAGGCGGTTGTAACATCACAAACAACATGAGTTTCAGCCAGAACATTAAGGCTTTTACACAGCAGAAATAAACATGACAACAGCCACTATAGATTATATATGATAATAAACACACGATTACGATAGGATATGGTTTGCATGTGATTTTCTTGAGATTTGGATATTTTCATAACAGTAATGAATGTGTACATCTGAAATGCTCATTTGTACAGTGGAAAAAAAAGGCTATAAATAGCATATTTTAGCATATAACAGTAAACGACAAAATTCCACGTGATCGCTAAAGGAAGTTATTACAAACACTGGATGGTGGTTTAAAGTGAGTTTTGAGTAAAAGTGCACTATTAATCTCATAAATTGTCTTATGTAGCATAATGCTAATGTTAGCTCTAATGCACCTGCAGAACAGGTCCTGTTCTTCTTCATAATGCATTTTGTTATAATACTTCACGTAAGGTTGCAAGAAAATGTTTTGCTGTATTTATTTAGAAATACTTTTGATAATAGTTGGGTAAATGTATACTGGGATTGAAGCAATGTGGCTTGGTAAACGTTTTATGGCCAGTATAAAGGCTGATAATGGCTGAATAAAAACAAAAGAATAATGATAAAAGAATAATAAGGATTATGTCTCGTATCTGGTGGAGGTGTGAAAGCTTGTTTCCTTAGACTAGTTTGTCATGAATTTCTTTATTTCAACACATTTACAGGTAAATCCTAGTATTTTAAATTTGCGATTAATCGTGATTAATCACAGTCCATGACTGTGATTAACGCAATTAAATTTTTTAATCGATTGACAGCATATATATATATATATATATATATATATTTATACATACATACATAATTATTGGACTGTAAATTATTGGACTATAAAATAAATATCTGGCTTTTAGCTGTTGCATTTGCAAAGTGATTTACTGGGCACTTACTACAATCTCGGGTGAAAAAAAAGTACACTTCCATAATGTACTTAAAGTGGTCTGTTTTTGCGCACTAATTTTGTAATTAATATACTAAAAAGATAAACTTAAGATCATCTAAGTGTACTCAACTGTGCTATTTTGGAACACCATGAATATGAACTAAAATCCGCTTTTAACATATTATCTCTGTATTTAAAAAAATGTATTTAGCTACCACTTGTAGTACACTTGAGTGTACTAGTCTATGAAAGATTCTTCAAGTGTAATACAAGTGGTGACTAAATACATTTGTTAAATACAGAGAAAGTATGTTAAAATTGCATTTTAGTTCATATTCATGGGATCCCAAAATAGCACAGTTGAGTGCACTTAGATGATCTGAAGTTCATCTTAAGTAGTACTAAAGAATCATATTTAGTATACTAAATACAAAATTAGTGTGCGTAAACAGAGCACTTAAGTACATTATGGAAGTGCACTTATTTTTCACCTGGGATGCCAATCACTCTAAAGTAACTTGAAGCTAAGTATTTTATTTAAGGGCTCATAAATGGTGATATTCACCCTTGTGGATTTTACTAAATAAGAATGTTTTTAAAGCCCCAACCCTAGTCGTAAAATCTCACTGTTTGATGAGAACCAACAAGCATTTTTTTTTTAATTATTTTTCTTCCCTTCTTCTACAGAAATAACATTTGTGCAGTGTTTGGAGTGAATTTGTTCACTGACCTGAAGGGCTGCTAAATTAAGGACACAAACGTCAGACTAATGAGAACAGAGCTGTCCTCCCTCCATATTTTCAACCATATTGAATATTTCTGTGTTTGTGTGTGTGTGTGTGTGTGTGTGTGTGTGTGTGTGTGTGTGTGTGAGGGTGATGTTTTACCTTCAAATTGTATGTTTTTGAGTCAGATTACACAAATTCAGATGAAATCACAATAGCAATACTTACTAATTCTCATGATTTCAATTTGGGTGAACTATTCTTTCGAATAACAACTAGTATTATATTAATCCACAGATTCTCTAGTACAATTTGATATATAACAATTACTCAAATTTCACCTAAGAAAAAAAACCTAAAAATACCATGGCTGATTAAAGAGGAGGGTCATAACACTACTTTTCACGTTTACTAATGTGCACGTGCTGTCTGACTTCTACTTTCTACTATATTTTAGCTTATATATTTTTATTTAATATGTATTTTGTTGCAATATTTTTCTTAATTCAAATTGCTTCTTTTGTTAAATAAAATGTTTTGCCTTTTTAAATTATGGGATAGATGGGGTTGATGGAGGTTGATAAAAAAAAAAAAATTGAATAAAAAATGTAAATATATAAATAATGCATGTGTGTAGAAAATTTGAACTAATGTTGTTTTTAGTGAATTGATAATGAATTAGTGAGTTGATGAAAAGCTAGTAATTACTTAAATCGAAAGTAACATTAAAATAAACAAATGAGGCTGCACACTTTTTTCAAAACAAAAGTGCAACAGATATAGGTCTTATCATATCGTGGTTGTTAATCAAAGTTTGTGATTCAAAAAAATAGATAGTCTGTTGCGCTGTGTTTCAGAGTGACGAGCAGCACTTCATTTACACGCGTGCAGTTGATAATATCCTGTTTTCAGAGCAGTTTGGTTCATTGTAAATGCTGTTTCTCACCAACTCTATCTGTGAAAGCACTGTGAGTTTAATGTGCATTTTGGAATATGATTCGCATAGTTGACAGCTTTTTTGTGGACAGAGGTTTACAGCATTTCACCAATATTCTGCCAAAATAAAAGCTCAAAGATGTTAAAAATTGAATATTTGAAATTAAAGAATTTAGAACAAATATTTTTATTGTAACTTGCAATGTTAGTTGGTTCTTGTAAAGAGTGTAAACACCCTTAAATGTAACTGTACAGTATTTCAAATGTCATGTGACCTTTAACCGACCAAGTGAACCATGAACATGCAAACGTGTCACTAAATCAAAATATTAACTTGAAATGTCATAGGGCACTTTAAATGTTTTCCATCTAAGGGGTTCAGCTGACAAAAACCTTTGGTAACCTCTGTTTTATTCGGTTAATTCTTTGGAGCTTTGCTGCACTTCGGTACATAGAAACTAAAAGAAAGGCAAAAAAAAAACCTCTTTAACACGCATAGAGTGTCTGAACAGTTTGTCATGCCAATGATTATTTTTGATGTTAAGTAGACCAGTAACACAAAGATTATCTCTGGTTTAATTTTCGAGTATATTTCTGTTGCGTGAACTCACCTGCCATGGTTTCTAGAGTGTTCCTCCTGTCAGCGTGTCCAGGGTTAGTCCAGCATGTCTGATTAGTTTAAAGCTCACAATCCCAGTAATAACAACTTGTGTTACTGGACGACAGTCATTTTCTTCTTCTGTGCCTCTTTCTATCTCTCTTTCGTTCTCTATATATGTGCATATATTCAAATACCCTCATGTTTTGCTCTGTATCATCTTCATATCCATTGCCTCATACATTCCCACACACAATAAAAACACACTCTCTTTGTCAAGGGCCACTCTGTGACTCTCTCTCTCTCTCTCTCTCATACACACACACACACACACACACACAGACACAGTGTTCTGTTGAACTGCTCTGACATCACAGAGTGTCCGCAGGCAGAGAACTGGCAGAGTATGCCCTAGCATTTCTCTCGTTTCCCTCACACACAGACACACACACACACACACACACACACAAACACAAACACACACATGCACATGCCTGAAGCTCCTTCACCAGCTCACGCGGTGTTGCTCACATGCACACTGCCTTCAGAAAGCACTGACCTCCTTTGCATTTCCAAATGTTGGGCTGTGTGCACGGTCCTTAAGAAGCTATCACACCCTTCAGTGTTTCTGGGTACGTTTCTGTTCACTCACTGTTTAGATTGAGGAACAGACATTTGATGATTTTTATTTACTATGATGTAAATTTAAGTCTGGATTCATTTTTGCTGAGTCCTCTGGGCTTAAAAATATAGTGTCATCATGCTGGACGCTACATGTTGAGTTCATCCACCACTCATCGCCACATGCCGATATCCCAAATATTCTTTAAGTAGGTTAATCAGGAAATCAACCACGAAAGACCATTCTGGTCCAGCAGATAAACTAGAAGCAAACCAACACTTGCCAGCATTAACCAGTCTGGTCCAGCACAGAACATCACAGCACCATATCCCTACACCTAAACCTAACCTTAACCATGAGTAATCCCTAAAATCAGAGGAAATTACCAGTGTTGGGGGTAACGCATTACAAGTAACGTGAGTTAGGTAATAATATTACTTTTTTCAAGTAACTAGTAAAGTAACGCATTACTTTTTTAATTTACAAGAAAATATCTGAGTTACTTTTTCAAAAAAGTAACAAAAAAAAAAAAAAAAAAAAAAAAAAAAAGTAACGCCAGTTACTTTTTTTCCATTTATTGACTGACAGAGCGCTGTGTGAACATTAGAGATGCGCGGATGAGCTCAAACATCACCGAATCAAAGCTGCTTCAACAGATAAATTATCCGCCCGCCACCCACCCGTACAATATTTTTCTCTGATTAGACAACCGACCCGACCCGCACCCAATCATCATATTACAATGATTCTAATTAGACTAATTCTTAGTTTTGCATGATGATGTGATGAATGGATGGTTTATTTTTAACAGCAGATTCAGTGATGTGAGAGCTGATCTATACGCATCACGTCTGCCGCGCGTTACGGCTCCGACGCGGCCACCGGAGCTGATCACGGTCACTCTAGTCAAGTCAATACTTGTGTTTATACCCATAGATATGTATATCGGGTGGAAATAGTAAGGAGATATTTGAATTATTTGTTAATAAACTAGTGTTTTCTGTGTCAGTGTCGCAAAGATGAAGATGATGATCCTGACTCGCCATCTCCTCATTAGACGCGCCTTTAGAGGGAAGTGCATCTTCTTGGAATATAATGAAAGAGTTTTTGTTTTCGATTTGATTTATTTCGTTAAGTAGTCATTTAAAGCTTTCTATAGATATATTTATGATGTCTGTGAGGCATGTATTCGTTGACTTTCGGTTCATTTTTGTGAACTCCTGTTCAAGACGAGACGGTGCATCATTGTTTATTTTATAAAATTATTTTATACTGTATATTTTATAAAAAGTTTTGTTGATATTGTGAGTGCACACAAATAAAAGTAAACACTTTACAGTTCCGAATGATGTATTACTCTCACCTTTATGAGCAAAAATTACGGCGTAAGTTGTTTCCACTGAAAAAAATCCAATTGATTGCGCTGATGTCTCCATGTCCTGCGCTTTAGCTTCTGCTCTCTGCACAAACTAGGATGCAGCGCACATTTATCTAGGTTTAAATGTTTAAACATTGTTATATGCTTGAACTGTTTTAGTATATCTAGATTTGATTTTAGGCAAGTCGTGATGATTTGAGAAGGCTAAATTGATCAGACATAATGATCAGCCTGCGGTCTGTCGCTGGCCGCTTGGTCGTTAGCCTACTTTAAGAAAGAAAAAAAACTTAACGAACAAAAAAATGCTCCAAACGTTTTTCTAAATTAACTTAATGAAAAAAAAACCCGAAACGAATCACTTTGCCATTACATACAAAACTGAACAAATTTTAATAGCTGAAACAGTATAATATAATACAACCGCCATCTGCGCATCACTAGTGAACATGCTGTTACTGTAGTTCTAGACTAAATGTGAATGTGCATTAATTCATCCCACTCGCAAAAAACAGATTTAGTATTCATCAAAATGAATTAAAACAGTGAAATGCAAACTCAGAATATGACGCAAACCTGCAATAATTAAATGTTAAACAACACAAATGTATCTAATCCCATTTTATTAACCAATGTCTTTGCTGCTGACCTTTGATGATCCAGTTCAACCATACTAATAAGCAAAAATGACTTTAGATAAACTAACAATCGTGCTTTGTTTTTTTTGTTTTTATTGCTGAAGAATGTTGAACCTTCTTCTCCTGCGTGCTACTTTACAGACGTGAATTTACTTTTCCTTCAGCCTGAGGTTTATTCATTACACTTTTTGGTGTGAAAGGGCTTTTACATTTGCTATAATTAGAACTTCTTATATTAAAAACAATCAAGCCCTGCTCATATATAAAAAGTAACACAAAAGTAACATAACGCATTACTTTCCATAAAAAGTAACTAACGTAATTAGTTACGTTTTTAGGGAGTAACACAATATTGTAATGCATTACTTTTAAAAGTAACTTTCCCCAACACTGGAAATTACAGATGAATGACACTGATGTACAAGCACCAAACACTGATTGTAAGCCTAAACTTCACAAAATCTATAAACCGGTTCTTCAAATCTGATTGGTTAATCACAATGTTGTTCCAGGGTCAACAAAGATGTTGATCCAGGAACATGTCGCACTTGGTAAAATCAGGTTCTGCAGGCAAACTACAGAACTTCTCTTCTAATAGGTCTCAGATAGGTATAGGTATCACATAGGTATAGGTATCACATTCTAATAGGTATCACATTTTTAGTAGTTCTGTACAGGCCCCTCCCACGATAGTTGATTGACAAGACCGTCTTACCTTAGACCCGCCCTGAGTGAGCTGAGAGCTGTCCGCCATTGTGTTGACTTTGGTGTCTCCGATTAGGCGATTGAGGTGTTTTGTTGTAGGATGTAATAATGAGCATAGCAGGCGTCATTTACTCCCAACATCTGAGCTGCTGAAGATGCAGAGGATTAATGTTACTTTCGTTTTGAAGGGAATGCGCTGATCCCGATCTGCCTAAATGCGTCTATGTTTGCGCGAATCATTCGTGATCCAGCTTCATCTACAGATGTAAGTATAAGCAGTTTTTTTATGAATCTTTGCAAATCGCCTTTCCTAATAATGTGCTAGTTAGCCAGTTTCGCGGCTAAAGTAAACAGTACTGCTCATCATCCCATGGAAGAGAGGGGCGGGGTCAGCAGAGCTCATTAGCATTTAAAGCAACATGGACTATAATGGCTTGCTGAAAACAGAGCTGATTTTGACAGGGTAAAAAATGTGTTTTTTACAATACCATTGAGAAATTTTAAACAAAGCATGTTATAGACTTTTCATTAAGACCCTAAAGAATCATATCAACTTGTAGCAAATGGGCATCCGATGACCCCTTTAACAGTCAGTTTCTGGCAACATTCAGAAATCTACACTTGATAGGTCTGATATGAGCTCCCATGTATTTTTAGATATTACTCTGTAGGCAGATCTGAGATCATTTGGGCTATTAGTGTTACATTGACATTTGCATTAGTTGTGCAAGTGGAAATTGGTGTGTGTGTTGTAACGGTGTTACTGTGTGTGTGTATGTATGTGTGTGTGTGTGTGTGTGTGTGTGTGTGTGTGTGTGTGTGAGCACATTTTCATGTGACTGTTCTGACCTTGTGGTGAATCTGTCTTATATTCATATTTTGAACTGGATAATGACTAAAATACATTGCCCATTTTAAAACAGTTGCACCAGTTGCAGTTATTTATTTATTTATAATGGTACCTGAGGTCCAGTGTTTGTAAGAGTTTTACATAAAAAGAAGTCATAATATTTATTTGAAAGGGTATTTTCTACCATGTTTTTGATCCTCTAGTTTGAATAACATTTTCAGAGCAGAACTTGTGCTGAACTGAAGTGATTTACAGCTCATATAAAAGGAGTGTTCTTTTGCCAAACATTTTGATTTTGCGACAGAATCGCTGATGAGATGAGTCATTACATATCAAACTGACCTTTTATCAGAGACCGGGATTTAGAATGAACATAGTTGTGTTCATTTTACTAAAAGTGTAAAAAACTAAAACTAAAGTAATTTAACTAAAAGTGTGTTTGCAAAGCTTGTTTACAGTTCTGACATACCTATAAATAGTTGTGCCCTATGACCAGCCACTTAGTTGGCCAGTTCCCAAAATGTTAAAATGCTTTGGAAAGTATGCAGAGACAATGTTCTTCCACAACTAAGAACTCCTCGCTGGTCATTGCACGACAAGTTCATAGCTGGCCTTAGGGATCAGTACCGAGGACTTGTCTAGTTTCTAAAGTCATTACCCTATTAATACACTTATTAATTTATTTTTCTAATCCTCACGTGCAGAGACAAATATTATAACTTACAACTTATAAGTTATAAGTTATCCATTGGTAGGCTGATTTCACTTGCTTTAAAAACATGGCTTTGTTTGTTTGTGTGGCCCACCAAGCTCAGCTGTTGTCTAGAGAAAGCTATCTGTTGACATTCGCATTCATCTCAGTGGCAGTTGCCAAGGCTGGCACAGGACCTGCGGAAGTACGCAATTAGAAATCACTTTCTAATCTCGGTTCTGGATACAGTTGTTTTTAAGTCAGTGGCCTGAGTTGTAAATAACACTTTCATAAAATGCTTACTACATATAGTAATTACTACAACACAGCAGCAACCATAAAATCATTTTTGTTGATAACAAATAATAATCCTTCCACCAAGCAGTGCAATTCTTCAGCAATATTTACCAGACTCAGCAGTGATGCATTAATACTGATGTAATGAAGTCAGGTGTTTATAGAGTATTTTACAACAACTTCTAGGTGGTTCAACCAAACATAATCAAGAAAGGAACTATCTATTTATCATTTGAATTTTGCTTCTGAGTAAATGAGAATCAAAAGTTTCACTGACATCCTGCTATGGTTTGTTTTACTATTTCATCAGCTGTGGGTATTCAGATGAAACTAGAGTTCTTCCAGAGGAAGTTCTGGACTGCCAGCAGACAGGTAATCACACACACACACACACACACACACACACACACACACACACACGTTTGTTTTTGTGAAAAGTGGGGACATCCCATAGGAGTAATGGTTTTTATACTGTAGATACTGTATGTGCTATTGCCCTACACCAACCCTACACCTAACCCTACCCCTTACAGGAGACTGTGTATTTATACTTTAACAAAAAAAAAAAAAAAAACACTCTGTATGATTTATAAGCGTTTTGAAAAGTGGGGACATGGGGCAATGTCCTCATAAGTCACCTTCTCCTTGTAATACCTATGTCATACCTGTGTCATTATACACATTTATGTCCTCATTTGTCACAAAAATGTGCATGCACACACACACACACACACACACACACACAAACTTCATTTCCAATTTTAATTAGTTAGCATTAGTGAGTATGTGTTTGTAGTTTATTTGCATTTGTATGAAATACAGTGTTTCCTGTGTTAATTTGGTTTTTAATAAATTTGATTGCCAAAATAAATATATGCAGAAAACTTAAGCATATTTTCATGTTTTATAATAATGTTACAACCCACCTCACCTAGTTACAACTAACCCGAGTAGTGGGGTAGGTAGGTCCAGTAGAAGTAAACGGGTAATGTCACTTTACAGTCCTCCCCAAATTGTCATTGATTTATTTGTTTGTTTGTTTAGATTAATGTTTTGGGTAATTCAACCATTTTAAATTTCATTTTAAAAAAGTCAAAATATTACTTTATTGCCTGATGGCTTTTTAAACTACATTGCCTAAAACCATCACCCTAATGTTACAGTCTATCAAGTATTTATTTTTTTTTAACTATTGATGTGCTTGCACTTATTGCACTTAAGTTCTGTTATATCTGTTGAAATCTAAAAACTGCATTTCATGAGAAGAACTTCATATTAGCAGCTTCTGTAGCTGAAGCATGGTTGAGTCATGCAGAATGACAATGATCAAAACATACAAGTCAGCCTCATAATGGTTGAAAAACACGAAAATTGAAGTTTTGGAATGGCCAAGTCAAAGACCAACTTCAACTGAAATGTGCAGTTTATGCTTGAAAGCCTATTAATGTCACTGAGCTGAAGCAGTTCTGTGAGAAGGAGTGGGCCAAAACCCACCACAGTGCTGCTGGACACTATTCTCACTCCATGGGCATCAGAACCATGAGCCAGGTAAAGCAACTTCCTCGTCACTCTTTGAACAGCCACAATATTTTTATTTACATTTACGTTATTCTTTTTTCTTTTTTTTTTGGTGCTCCTAACCCAATGCCTACTCCCAAACCCATTCATTTCTCCATATAAAACAACAATATAAAACACGGGATAATAACATGTGGATACAAGTACAGTCACAGTAATTTATTTAAAATGTACAAATATTCCAATTCTTCCAAGGCCGGATGATTGCTTTGGGTGAGGAACAGACCCAAAACAGATCACATCTTCACCTGCCGTAATTCTCAGCGGAGTTGCTAGTTTACCAAAATAGCAACACCTAGGCCTTTAGCTTCTTAATTATGATGAGCAAGGTACTTAACCATGTTTTAGTTTTTAATGCGTGGGAGTGAGAACAGGAGGTAAAGAACTAAAGAAAGCATTTGGTTGCAGCTAATGGGGGTGTGAATGTGTATAGTACGTATTATTCATAATGTTGTTTACTGCCATAATAGTCTTCTCATTTTGTATCCGTTAGTGTGCAGCACTTGACGGGAAGTGTTTCATCAGCTGTGACAATGATGTTAGTGTCAACATTTACTCTTTTTACTTTTTCACTATTTGCAGTACACAATTGTTTTCATGTTTTCGGGATTTTTTACCACCTTTCTGTTGCTCCACCCAATGTAGGAAATCAGCTGTTACCTCATTGACAACAATGGATTCATTATTGTGGCTGAGGATCTGTCTTTGGTGAGGGACAATTATCTGAAGTATTATCCAGTTCTACTATACACTACTTACCTGACTATTCATAAATACTTAATAAACGTATAATCAATAAATCATTTTCATTCAATAAGCTAAAGTCTGCATATGTGTGTGTGTGTGTGTGTGTGTGTGTGTGTGAATACAATGAATAAAATACTGGACTTTGATAGATTTTTATTTATTTTTTATTTTTGTAGTATCACAGTTTATATGAGTTGCTTAGACACAACCCTGAGCCTAACCTTATCCTTGTCTCTTTCAGACTGGTGTGTTCTTTGGAGAGGCTGAGGGAGCTGTGATGAGCAAACTTGTTTCAATGGGTTCTTTTAAGAGGTATATCCATGCTGAATGAGACAAAATACATTCGATTGTTTCTCTTTAGTATGAACAGACTAAAGTTTTAGTCAATCGGTGTGTTAAAACAAGTTGGAGAAAGAGAAAATGCATCATTAGAAAAAGACTGAGCAAAAATATATCCCATACTGTACTTATTGAATATTAAATAATGACCCTTGACTCCTTATCTAATGCGCTAAACTAATAACTTACAGTTACAGTACCTGCTAAAAGTTAACTTTCCAAAATGTTTAACATAGTTTCTAACCTAACTTAATTCTGGATACAGCTGTTTTTAAGTCAGTCGCTTGAGCTGTAAATGAGATTGTAAATAAGATTTGTAAGCAAGTTTTTTTTTTTTTTTTTAACTACATATAGCCAGCAAGGTTTCATAAAATAAACACATTAGCAAGCATTTAATCATTTATTGATAACAATCAGTAACTAGTTTATTGATAATAGTATCAACTTTAGATTGGGTACTGCAAAAACAAAAACAATTAATAAACGATTTGTAAAGATTTTAAGCAGTTTTAATCATTTTTATTCAGTTTAAACCACAGGTTTAATGACATTTAAGTATTCAAATACACATTAATAAATAAGCCATCAAGCAGCTATCTGTTAAAATCATTTGTATGTTTTTATAAAGTACATGATCATACATGAATTGAGCGTTAAATATTATTGTAATTTGCGTTTAATTTAATCTGTCATTATTTAATGTCCAATAAGTTAATTAGTAAACATGTACGACCACATTGTCTCATGTTTGTAGCTTTTTGAAATATAAACTAATGGTCTGTTAAGCATCATATAATGTTCGTCCAGGGGGGCCCAAACACAATGAAGAGATATATAATATTTTGTTATATACTATGAGCTATCTACAACAGTAAAATAACCAAAACCCCAGAAGACATTGAGCAAATAAATATAACAAACAAATGGGTAAAAAAATGACAAACTATTTGCATGTTTTCCACCTTTTTTATGTACGGAAATCACGCTTTCTTTCTCCTATTCTCTCCCACAGACGCACACACAGTACAGACATGCACTCGTGCACACAAGCGGAGACGCGTACAGAAACTTGTCGTCAACACCACCCCGCGAATTTATCAATAAAATAGTTTTGCAGCTGAAAAGACACATAACATTTCTCAGTAGCAAGGTTCTTGAAGCAGTTAAACTTAAAGATTTGCTATTAGTAGACGCTGCTGAACACTGCAGAGAGACGCACTAGCCTAAAAACTGCATTAGCCTGCATATCAATGGCTCAAGCCTCTGTTATTAGCTCTAAAATGAGGTTTTGGAATTTGCAATGGAAGGTTTGAGATGAGGTGCGTAAAAATTAGTTCAACACACACAAGATTTCAGGATGGAAATATGTCAAATGTCTTGAAACAAATCATCTGAACAGTGTCTTGATGTGTGGTTGTGACTCCAGGCCGTTAAAATTATTAGAGAAATAATACACTCCCGAAGTGGTATGCCACCCCTGTTAATGGAAAGGGAAGTGGTGTGTGGCCAAGTATGGTGACCCATACTCAGAATTTGTCCTCTGCATTTAACCCATCCAAGTGCATGCACACAGTAGTGAACACACACCTGGAGCAGTGGGCAGCCAATGCTGTGGCGCCCGAGGAGCAGTTTTGGGGGTTTGGTGCCTTGCTCAAGGGTCTCATCTCAGTCGTGGTATTGAGGGTGGAGAGAGTGCTGGTTATTCACTCCCCCCACCTACAATCCCTGCCGGACCTGAGACTCAAACCCACGACCTTTGGGTTACAAGTCCAACTCTCTATCCATTAGGCCACGACTGCCCCTTTAACTGTCTTCCTCTGAAGCTTATTTAAATAAGAAGACCGAGCTGTTTTGTAAATTGTTGCAGCCAGGTATTATGCATTTACGTGACGAAGGCATAGCTAGCTAGCAACATCTAGGCTGTAGTAATGAACGGTAACTCGCGATTGAGCAGGCAAACCACTGCACTGTAGTTATTAGGTGTTTTTGAATTGAAGCTGCGCTGTGCAGAACGATCAGTGTATGACACGAGAACGACTCGAAAGCATGAGGAGCCGTCTGCTCTCTATAGCTCTGTACTTTGATGTCACACACCGATCGATCTGCGCAGTGCTGCTTCAAGTCGAACACACGTCTTATAGTGTTAGGGGAGGGGCCATGCTCAGTGACTCCGTTTCATCAGAGTCATGATTTTAGCCCCGCCCAAAAAATCCTGAACACGAAAATGGTGAAAACCTGTTTAACTGTTTAACTCCACAATTAAGTACTACATAGTTCACAGCCTTTGTAACATGTTTCCGCAATGCATTTTTAACATTTATAATGTGTTTAGAAACAATTCTCAGAATTGACTTTACACGGACTTTACACGGACAAAAACAAATGTCAGATAAAAATGCATTTGCTGAAGCACCCTTGGCATTTTAGCTTGCCTCTACAAATCTTTGAGCTCTTTAATTATGACTCGTGCTTCACAGAACCATACCCGAGCGCTCCGCATTGCATGTGCAATACTGTATCGGGTCAACAAGTTTACTATGTCAGAAAAGCCATACATATGCAGTTGATTATGTGATGCAAACATGAAAATGTATTAGTTTAGTAAGAGTGTTTTGAGGTCATGAGATAAAGTACTGTGCAAGAAACTGCACGAAAACAAGTCTTTTAAACTGATAATCAGTGTTCATATCAACTGGAAACTCCAGTAAATTGTGTGTACAGATACATTTTAGACTCAAAAATAAAGGTAGAGCATGTTTTTCCACTGTGTCTATGTTGGGAACATTGTGATTTGGGGCTCTTCTGCAGAGCAAACATTCAGAATTAGTGAATGTTATGTTTAAGCTCAGGAAAAATATTTATTCATATAAGATCTATGAAAGCAGCTGCTTCTTTGTATTTCAATTTCATTTGGATTGCTTGTGAGAAAAAAACAAAACAAAACAAAAAAACAGAGCGAGAGAGATGATGATGATGAATATTCTCCCACATGTACACATGGATGTGAAATGAGTCTTCCGTATGCATCACTGTTTGAGGTACAGAAAGAGCTGCAAGCAATGACTATAATTATCTTAGATTTACAATTTAATGTGATGGAAGAGAAGGCCAGCTCAGGGCCTTACACACACAAGCACACACAACTCACTCTCATTACTGTAATTAAAAAAAAAAAAAAAAAAAGAAATTTGTGAATACATGTGGTGTGCTATAATTGTATTGCACAAGTTCATGTGTTCATTTTCTTTATGGTATAATATATCGGTAAAACTTTAGGGAATGATTCTTAACTAGTTGCTTATTAGCATGTATATTGCTAGCATATTGGCTATTTAGTATTATTTATAAACACATATTAATGCCTTATTCTGCATGACAATATTTTTGACAGTGACAATATCTTAACATCTACCGTACTACCTATTAATAAGTAGTAAATGACAATTTGTCACAAATGTCATTATGACATTTGAGACAAATGTCATAGTTAATAGTTAGTTAATAGTGAGAATTGGTCCCCAAACTGAAGTGTGACCAGTATATCATTAGTTAAGTGACTTCATACAAAAACTCACACGCATGCTTGTCATTGACATTTGCATCTGCCACAGTATGGTTTTGTTATATTTTTCATAATAATCCTGGATAACATGCATTAATAAAAATACTAGTAGAATGAAGAATGTGACTTTTTTCCAGGGTGAATCTGTATGACTATCGGGCCATCTGTAGGGTGTATGCGCAGACCAGTGATACAGCACACACACTCTTACACGTGAGTACTATACAAAGCCATTACATTTGTGATTTTGCATGTGTTTCTCATTCTAGTTTCTTCTTATCCAGTATTTTTCTCTGGTTTCTTTTGTATTTTTGCAAAATATCTTATTATGCCCCCTCTTTGAAGTCCTTGATACATACATCCTCGTAGTATCAGCAGCTTGTCAATTCTCCACGGCCATGTTTGAGACGTGTTTCTCAGTTCTGTGTAGTAACTTGTGAACAGCTGTAACCGTTAACGGACTCTTGACTTTAAAGAGAACTGCTGTCACAGTAGTTTATGCAAGAACAACTGCTACTTGATCACTGTTATATTTCTAATAATTATTTTATTTGTTATAATTTCTGCTGTTCAGCCAAAATAAAAAAACAAAAAACATTTCAACCCTTTTATGAAAACCTTTGTCAGTAATTCCCCAGAATGGTGGACATGACCGAAAGAGACTGTTTGCAGTGTGTGTACTGTGCTCTGACTCGCAAGCTGTTGAGAGACTTGTGACTATCTGAGTAATGTTGATGTGATGTGGAGGAAGTGCTACTGCTGTAGAAGGGACAGGGAACGTGGCTCATGAATGCCTCTGAATTCTAAAGGAGAGCAGCAAGAAGAAGGAATTGTCACTCTCTCATATCCCCAAAAAGCCAATTGTGCACTGACACATTAGACTCAAGGCTTATACGTCCTGTGCACTCTCAGCAACTAGCCCTTTCAAGCTCTCGTCAACACAGGATTGTCCATGTACCTCCTCTGCCCAAGGGTCCTGTGAGGTCTTGCAGAAAGCATTCCTCAGAACTATGGGGTAATGTTGATGAGACATGCATCATAGGACTAGATCTCCTGGCATGCTTTAGGGCATGTATTAATGTGGTGAAAGCTACGCTCCAAAAAAGGGACAGAGAAGACTCAGGGCTCAGTTTGTGGAGGAAGCCAGCCAACTGACAATGTTCTGGAACAGCCTAAGTTGGCTAAAGGTGCTCAGACCCCACTCTGCAGTGAACTCAGATCCCAGTAATGTGGGCTTTGGTGTCCAGGGGCCAGTTTTACTAACAGCTTGCAACAGTGCAAACCGTCTTTTGGTGTTAAAATGTCAGGATTTGTCATGATTTACTAAAGACGTGCAGTGACGAATTAGCGCTGAAAAGTTGTGGACACAGTTATTTTTGTGCCTGACTTTATTGAATATGCATTTGTAGTTTCCCTTTCAGACGCAAAATTTATGGGAGGAGAGTATTCAAATTAATCACGCAACACGATTTACTAATGTTTGCGCTCGTCAAATCACTGGCTTTTGTGCCATTATTTAACCCCAAAAATAAGCATGTCTTAAACTATATTGCGCTTGAAATGGCTGCAATTATGCTAGGAGGAGGCACCGCAGAGAACAGAGAGCATGTGGTAGAAGGGAGAGGATTTTTTCCACACATATTAATTTATTTGGAATACCAGAACAACACATTATCCGAACATATCATTTGTCAAGCCATGTTATTTTTAATTTGCTTCAGGAAATAAAAGATGACTTGGAACCCTCAACAAGGAGTTACGCAATACCACGTCTATCAGAACTTCTTGCAACCCTTCATTTTTTGGCCTCCGGCTCTTTTCAATGAACTGTGGCTTCTTTTTATTTTTTTATTTTTTATTTGCGACTATACTAATTTGCACTGCGTTTGGTATATTGCATTGGTCAATATGTAAATGAGATGTTGTGTCTGTGTTCTTTAATTAAGTTGTTAGTAGTTGTTAAATTGATAGTTGTTAGCAGAAATTTCCATGCCCATCGGCACTGTTTTGGAATTGCACTCTCGAGCTAATTTGCCCCATTTAGTAAAACTGGCTCCTGCTTTCCCAGCCTGGGGAAGACAGAGATTGTATGCTTTAGCCCAGTGGTTCCCAACCATGTTCCTGGATTTTGCATGTCTCCTTTGTCTGACACCTATTTGAGATTTTGGAATCTCTACTGGTGAGCTGGTGTGCTGTGTTTGATTAAGGAGTGTTAGGGGGAGCTCTAGGAAAGTGGTTGGGAACCTCTGCTTTAGCTGAGTGCTAAAACGAGTCAGACAGGACTTAATGTGTGACCTGCTGGGACTTTCTCACAGTGGTGCAAACAATCCAACACTTCTAGTCATCTACGGACAGGTCTTACCTCGCTTCACCTTTAAGGATCCAGCAGGCAAGGTGACAAGGCAATCTGCAGCACCAGGAGCCTGATCCCATCTTAGCAAGTGGACAAAAACAGTTGGGAAAGAGGCAATAACTGGAATGGGAAGCAATATCTTTCAACTTTGATGTCCCTCCAGCCACAAGTTCTGATGCCAGGAACCACTATATCCTCATGGCCATGGCCTATTTCACCAAACGATGAGGACTGCAGATCACAATCCTCATCAGCGAGCATCAGTGTGACTGGGACTAACCCGTGCCCCTGTGGGCATGGCAGATGCCTGTCAACAGGACCAGGCAGGGTTTCAGTAATTCTGGCAGAAAAAGTTCATTATAGCAGAACTGTACATGTGCCTGGAGCTCTGACAAAAATGCAAAAAATATGTATAGTCAAATACTAATGCTTATTTTTATATTAAAAAGATGAAATATAAAAAAGAATATTAAAAGAAATGATGTTTTATTAACAAGGTTCGGGAGGAGCATGATCAGATAATCAACCAATTTGGCACAGGAGCAACTCGTTAAACTAACCATCCTAACTAGCACAATACGTATATGCAGCCTACCCACCTCTGTCCTACGACAGTTTTCCGGCATCCCTCCACCACCCCAACTCCTCACTCCTAATCTATTTTTATCCTATATTAGAGATAGGAGGAGTTCTCTGGGTTCGGGCCATATTCCGGGCTTGGAGCCCTCCCCCAGGACAGCATGCCAAAATATGCTTACTATTTGCTATCAGAGTAGATGTAAGGGTGAGCTCATGAAACACTGGGAATGCCAGTGAGCAAATGACAGTTTAAGTGTGTATTTTTAGGCCGTATGTATTATGCTTAACCAAAATGATGCCATGATAATTTAACTACTGTGTAACTCTCAGTGTTCGATTAGTTATTGTTCTTTTCTTTTCAGCCCTACTTTGCATTATTCGCAGCTGTCCGGTGGCTTCTGACTGAGTTTGTCATGTAAGACTGATTTAATGAACGTTTCTGTGATGTTTTTAGATTTAGGCATTGAAATGTGTGCATTCCATTTTA
This sequence comes from Tor tambroides, assembly GCA_021397915.2. NCBI lineage: Eukaryota > Metazoa > Chordata > Actinopteri > Cypriniformes > Cyprinidae > Tor > Tor tambroides. The sequence goes on from JAFVLL020043748.1 coordinate 43,057, forward strand.
CATGCACATATCATCATATACAACAACAGGTGTCTGTTTGACTTTTAGTTGAAAATATTTAAAAATCCTAAAAATACATATCTACTTGATAGGCAAGGTTAGGGTTTGTTTGAAATAATTGCAAATGTTTTACCAATAGGAAAGGAATGGGAATAATTATTCTGGGAAAACATTTATTTGAAATATTTTTATGCTATTTTATAAGTTTTTTATGGATATTTGGATATTTTAATTCTAAAACAATACAAGAATAATGAATGATTTTTAGCAATATAATGTGATGGCACAAACAGCATTTGCAATCCGCATCTCATATTTTTCAGGTGTCATAGGCGGTAGTATCACATGGATGGGAATATGCTCATGGAAATCAAAATCTTTTAAAATCTTTTCAGATTTGCTTTAGTAATGACAACATTAAGTTTACAGTGTAGATACCAAAGTTAATTACTTGGTTTGCTTTTATAACATGATGAAGCATCTCAGGTTAGAAAGCACACATTCAAATAATAGTACTGTACTTCTCACTCTTTGTTTTGGCCCCTTTTATCTATGTATTTCATTCGTTCGTTCGTTTCTCTCTTTTCAGCACTTGCTTTCATTATTGTTCTCTTTCATTTGCTTTTGCAGATTTCTGGTTGAGTTCAACCTGTACAGTTGGTGGCACTCTGACCTCACCATTAAGGGTTTGTATGTTTATGAGGATGTGTGTGATGTGTTGATGGCATCAGATCTAAAAGCACATTATATGCACATTAGATGTAAGTGAACATTTCAGGAGGTTGCAAAAATTTTTTGTATATAACTAGTGCTCACGGCACAAGGTCAAGGTTTCAAATGTGCTCCGACAGCAATATTATGTGCTTCGTTAATTGGGATTCCATTACTGTAGCTTCACACAGTCACCATGTGCAGCGCTACATTTCAGTTGAAGTAGAGTGATGTTTAGGGGTGCAACTCTACACTCTGACCTCAGCCACATGTAACACTTAATACTGAAGCGCTTACTGTGAGCCAGGCTTTACTTGCCAACATTATGGCCCAGCCTCTCTAAACCGCCTTCAGTTGAATAAAAAATCATTTCTGCATTCTTGTGGAAAGCAGCAAATGACGAACTAACTCTTGCTAATGCCAGCAGATGTTATTTGGAAAGAGGTGAATTAAGTACTTTTTGGATTGCATAATAGAGTATTTTGTATGCAGAAATGTGCTTTCTAGTGAAGCCACTATGAAAATACAATTTCGCTGTAGATATGTAACATGTTGGCCCCATTAAATTGATCATTCACAGTATCATCTACCTTACTGGATAATGTATTACATCTGTATGCATTCTGAGAAAAAAAAAAATCTATAGAAACAAAATGTATACATGTTAAGCAGATTCAACATTCATGTCTGTCCATAAGTTTTACAGAATTTTCTGTCCCTAAAGGGATACAGATAAACCTTGCCATGGAAAAAAAAAAAAAAAACATTCGAAGAACAATGTCTCTCTCTGTTTTTCTCTCTAGCTCAGAGAGGAGGCAAAACTATGTTGGTTCCTTGCGATAAAGAGTATCCAGCATTCGTGTCTGAGCGCACCATTAAAGAAACCGTCGGGAATATTGACTGTGAAAGCTGTGTAAAGTAAGTGCAATACTCAAACACACATACAATCGCATAAATTCATGCACAAGCACATATACATAAGACTGTTGGGGTCAGCTGAAAGATATCAGACAACTTTTAAAGTGTGTTAAAAGTTTTTTGTTTGCTCTACAGCATGTTGTATGTAGCAACAGGGTATCTGTCTACTGAACAACTTGCATTGTACATTTACATCATTAATTGCTCTGTTGACTATAATGAGTGATATAGTTTTGTGTTATGTGAATGAGTGAATAATGTATAAGAGAAGAAAGAAAGAAAAAGGGGCCAACTCAAATCTGTTCTTTTAAATGTAGTTTTACAATGGTGTTGTGTGTATTACGCCATAACAGGAAGCTCGATAGAAGTTTATTTCGTCTGGTAAGAGGAAAAAAATGCCCGAATGAAAATAAAAGCCAAGTATTTGCAATTCTTGTCTTTATAACATTGTTGTAAATATTCAAACAGCTAATGTTGGAATCCTCTCCACTTTGTTGGCAAACATGCATTTCTCCAATGCAGCAATTAGTTAAATTAATTACGAAACCATAAGATTACATTTCAGTTGTCTTATTTTTATTTATTTAATGCGTACTGTACATACCTTGGCATTTCTGTTTGGTAAGACTTTATTTTGATGGTCCCTTTTGAAATTCTGTTGACTATAAGTAACTTGCAACTATTAGTAGACAGTTAGGTTATGGTTAGGGCTATAAAGGTACAGTCTATGACAAAAATGTAGGCAGTTTTTGTGGATTTTCTAAAATAAGAACTCACAAATTCCAACACAAGCTCAATGCTTCCAAAACGGATAGTTTTTGCAGTGTTACAGCATGTGACTCAAACAGCACAACAAAAGCCAACCTACTGATTTGAGGTCAGACTGACTGTAATATGCCATCATATATACACATTGGTGACTTCTGTTACTAACTTTTATCCAAAGTAAGAGAAAAGACTATGCTAAAGACTATACTAATCTTAAATCTTTAACCTGTGTGCATTCATGCAAACATGTGCCGGATATGTCCAGTATATGAACACTTGTCTGCCTACATAGAGTACTGCCACCTCTTCCTGCAGAGGACACCCTCATCAGCTCGTCTTATCTGAAGCAGATAAAAAAGTCATTTGAATCTAATTGACTGTCTCCCCTCTGGTCTTGTCTTTCCCAGATCGTTTGTTATTCAGCAGATTCCCAGCAGTAATCTTTTCATGGTGGTGATTGACAATACATGTGACTGCAGTGACTTTGGACCTGTCACCATGGACCCCATCGAAATTATGTATATCCTTAATAAAAAGACAGTTTTCTTAGACAATTCTAGTTAAACCTTTATTTTAATTCACACTGATACTACAAACAGCAGACTAAAGCAATGCCTTTTTTTTTAGACACTGTCTCTGTGGTCACTGTTTTCCTATGTTTTGACAACTGTCTTTTGTCATGTTTTTCCCTTAATTTCATTGCACATAACGAGTCTCTGAAATGTGAACGGTTGAAGTTTCAGAAGGATAGAAGGCGACCAGACACGTGCCACCCCTTCCATCATGAGGTACACAAACAAATCAAACTGAGCTGAATGAATGGATGCTAAAGAGTTTTAGCTGCACACTGTAACAGAGGTACAGTAACTATAACCATTCAGGGCAGGTAGATGTTATTTGCACCCCAGTCCAAATTGTAACATGCATTATTTGCATTTGATTGTATTCAATATTTCATTATTTTTGCAAGCATTTGTAATAGCCATTCCCAGGCACCATATTGTGACATTTAATAATCTACAACAAAGTGAAGCTTAATTTAGAGTAATAATGAATAGAGTAATATTTTTCTATGTTCCATTTCTGCAACTTCATAGGTGAACATTGGGATCAATTGTGCATTGATGGCTTCCTAAAGAATTTTCCAGGATTTTAACACAGTCACAGAGTTTAGAATTCTGTTATTAAGTCATTTTGTCTCTATTTGATCCATCTGCAGGAAAACTCAATGGAGTGTGGTGGTTCTGTGGGCTTGACTCCATCACTAACATCTACAGTTCTTATAGTCCTGATAGTCATCATTCTTCCCAGGTGATGAAAACAGACTTTGACCCTTACGTCCACCTTGGTCATGCCAGTTTCACTCCGTCCAGCATGCAAAAATTGATTATGTAAATGTTTATTTTACATTAAAAGACTAAACAAATCATCAAAATCACTTGATAGACAGCTACATAAAGCATTTTTTTTTCTTTTTAATAATATTGATATTTTATGTACACATAGATAATAGGCAACATTTTACAAATAAGGCTATAAGAGACTGATTACTGTGCTAATTAATTGAATAAAAGTACAATTCATAAATATCTACAAATAAATAAAATTGTGTCATAAAATCAGCTTTTTGTTCTGTAATAAGTATTATAATTTATGATTTTCAGCCAAATGACTGTGATAATGCAATAGTAAGTATAAAAAAGTTGATGTTCTAAATGAACATTGCCTTACAAAAAACACTGGAGTTTGTATACTTTTGAAATAAAATCTTAAAAAAAAAAATTAAAAAGAGAGCAAAGATGTGAATTGATGTTTGATTTTATTTATTTATGTATTTATTTTATTTTATTTTTATTTTTAATTTTTGCCACATCTTTGTGTGCATTGCCTGTGTCTGCTTATGTCTCTAAAAATCTTAATTCCATGGCTTCAGCAGGCTCGTTTGTAAGACCTGAGTCTTCTTGCAGGCTTTAGGAAGGCATTTCATATTTGGTAGGTTTCTCAAAACCTCATATTTCCCTCCCACTTGACAACCTGTCAGATGTTGGCAAGAGCAGTAAAGTCAGGCAATACACTGTGCAATTTCAGCAATGTTTTGTTAAATACTAACTCTTAAATTGCTGTAAAGCCAAAGCTCACAATTTATGTTCTCAGACTACATAGCCCTATAAGCGAACTGCAACTTTTCACTCTATACTTGTGAATAAACACATGGAACCACTTCTGTGAACTATGCAGATCCATACCACACGCTATGTCACCATTTTTTGACACTGTGTCACCCAGAGTTTAGGGCAATCAGTTCGTACCTCTTGTTCAACTATGCAATACCTTCACAAGGGGCAACCAAAATTTCAGACATGTCAGAAATTCATGCAAGCCTTCAGCAAGACCTTCTGGCCAGAAACTTGGGTCTTATCTCATATTCAGATAACTCCTTCCTCCACTTGAGGTCTGGAGGCTTTTACCTTCTGCAGAGGTCACACCTCTTGAGTTTGGCTTAACCAGTGCCAAAGGTGCAATTTCGAGCAAGAAAATGTTTCTTTGTTAGGAAGCTGACTCATTTGCATGATCAGAGTGGGCTGGCAGTTTTTTGGCAATTTATTCTCAAATTAATATAAGTATGCAGTGATGAGGAATTGATATATACCAATGTGTAGGGACTTACACAAGAAATATTTCGACATAAAACATGATACAAATAATGTTACATTGTCTAATAATTCTATCATAAGGCATGCATAAACAGAATACAATTCAAAAGACAATATACAAACCAGTAACAATACACAATGCCCTGGGGATATATATGTTCATTCGTAGAAAGGTTTGTCTTTGAAATAATGGAGAGAAGTCTTTTCTATGGGCATCATGTCTGTTTCACTAATGAATGAAGTGAGTGGGAAACTCTCTCTAAATTATTTTGTGTTGTAAAACAGTCTTATTTTGATGATTTATCTTTGGTAGCCAGAGGCCTGTTCTGTATATGGGTATTAGTTGTGGTTTAGGGGGTAGTTCATAGACACCTTGGCACCTAGTTTTGTTGTTGGGTGAGGGGTCTGTTGGAGCCAAATTATAAGAAATGATCAAAGGGGTCATATGTTGCGATTTCTTGTTTTCCTTTTCTTTAGTGTGTTACGTAGCTGTTTGTGCATGTATACGATCTGCAGAGTTACAAAGCTCAAAGTCTCCCACAAAAGGATTTATTCTATCTAAAAGAGAAGGCTGATCCAGACCGGGCTAAAACACCTCATTCAAACACGCCCCCACATGTTTAAGTCACGATGTGGAAATATTTGTATAATGCCACCCAAATGTGTATGCAAAGAAAGAAGGCATGTTTCAGTAACCGCAGTAGTGTTGATGCAGCCATGTCAGGGAGATGCTGTATGTTTCTATGCGAAAGCAAAAGCACTTTATTTGGCCTTCCGAAAGTAGATGCAATTAAAAATCGATTAAGATTTTTTTACAACAGAACAGCACAACCCAAATGTTTGAATCTGTGCAACACATTTTATGCGTTTATGTGAACCTAGGAGAGTACAATGCTGGCTGTGCACAAAGGCTATTTCTAAAAAAAAAAGAGGGTCAGTTCCGACTTTGCTATGACAATCTGGCGCTTCTGAATCAGCGACTGTAAGTATATTTTGTTATTAGTTTAATTTCGTCTATTATTCTATTGACTGTTCAAATGTGGAGTTTTGAGCAGTGTAGAGTAACGCATCGTGTGTGTATGTGTGTGTGTAAAAGAGAAAGAGAAAGACAGGGTCACATCACAGCAAATACATTCGAGCATCATCACTGTCTGTCACGTGACTCTGTTCCCCTCTCGGGCTTGAACTGATGGTAAAACTAAGGACATTATTAACTGTCTTTATATTCTGAAAGCTGAAGCTCGCAATTATGGTAAGGGGCGTTACATTTACGACGCGCACTTGTGGTGTTTGACCAACCACAATGCACCGTGTCAGCTGGCCAATCAGAGCAGACTGCGCTTGTCGGAAGGAGGGGCTTTGTAGAAAATGACGCATTTGAGAGAGGCGGGGCATAGAGGAACTACAATAATGTACAGTATTTGAAAAATAATGTTTTTTTTTTAACATTAAAGCATGTCAACTTATTCTGTTACACCAAATACACAAAATAATGATCTTTAAAAATAGCATCATATGACCCCTTTAATGTCTTGCTGCACAGCTGTGGGTTATCCTGACCCAGTCATTGATTCTTTTGTCTCATGACACTGCACTGGCTATGAACCGGAATTATTAGTTCACCTCCTGAGTCTTCTGTTTTGAGTCATTCATAATTTTGGCATGTGACAGCCACTTAACAAGCAGGGCCGTTCATTTTATTATTATTTTTTTACTGACTGCTGACTCATGTTTAACCAACCATTAACTGTTAACTGACAAGATCAGAACGAAGCAAATTAGAATCATGATTGCAGTTTGGAGTTATTTGCAGGAACAGGAGTATTATTTTAACCTAATCAACACTTTGATGCTTTTGTGCCTTAAAATCACTAATGCTGATAGTACAGGTATTGCAAATGGAGCTCCTGTTAACTATTCAGGAGCAGCAGTATTTGGATGTGGTGCTTGAGGAACGGATGTTCCTAAAATGTCTTCTTTACCATGGTAAAGATACTCTGGAAACCCTATTCTTATTTTGCGATGGTTGATAACAATGTCTTTAATTATGAATTGTTGATTGTATATGTAATTCACGACTGAAGGATGTTGTTAGGCACAATGAGAAGTGCACACACTGGTCTCGAGTCCCATGGAGGAGCTCCAGAAGGATAAAGGATGATGACAGTGAAGGACGAGAGTGTAATGGAATCAGTCGAACACACAGGTAAGTAAAACGTTAGGTGTTTATTTTAAGGTGCACAGTCAACAAACTCTCGTGATGGAATCAAACCAGGTGAGTCGCACACTTCGTGAATAGTTCTGTGATGTGATCCGTGACAGTGACAATCTTTTCCTGTTCCAGGGTACTGGGGAAATGGCGAGCCAGGATGATGGAAAGCCTCAACTGCCGGAACGGATCTGAAGAGGGAGAGGATATGAGGGGAGATATGGAGAAGGGTAAGTAGAAGGTGTTAGTTTAAGGTTCTGATACTTGGTGTTGTCAGCACAGTGTGAGTCCATGTAGCTAGTGCATTGCAGATCGGACACTGAAGTGAGGAGGTGAGGGTAAGCCATGAGGCAGGTGATTGTGGGGCTGACGGCAGTGCAGGTGCTGGCGATTAATATGCTGGAGATGTGGAGCGAGGTAATTGGCTGGGTGAGGAGCCTGGTCCTCCTGTGACAGAGAGAGGACCAGGCCTGGGTCATTATAGGTTTGTTTATGTTTATGTGACAGTAGTCCATAAGAGGCTGAAGCGTATTTTAATTTTGATTGTTTATTTTGTAATTAACCCTCTGGTGTCTGAGGGTGTTTTGGGGCCCTGGAGAAGTTTTGACATGCCCTGACATTTGTGTTTTTTTTTTTTTTTTTTTTTTTTTTTTTTTTTTTTCAGTATCTTAAAAAACATTAATGTCTAAAGTCTGATAACACTGTATTCAGCACAAACTGGGCTGCAATAATATTATTTTTGAGAAAACAATGTTTATGCGTGGTTTGTGAAAAACTAAATTTTTTAAGTCGTTGAAATAAGGCCATATAACACATACAGAATATTTGTTCACAAGACTTTTGAGAACTGGATGTGGTAGACTAGAGTTTTTACTACAAAATGATGTGAAAATTATCCTGTTCACTCCTTCACAGAAAACAATATATTGATTTAACATTTGTAAAACATGATTTCTGATAGAATGCCCATATGTGAGGGAGTGACAATGGCCATGAATATTTAGTGATTCACACCTGAGAGACAAAGGGCCTCCCATAATGGGCCATCAATATGAATGTGACTGAGGCAGGTAAGAAAGAGTGTGAGGAGAGTAAAATAATGTGGGTTTTTGATTATTATTTGTATTTTATTATTTGTAAATATACACAGTGAAGGTCAAGGACACATGATTGAACATATTGATCTGAACACTGAGACTTGAACAGTAACACACCTTTGTGCCAAACATTCATTCATAGTGTTAACACTCACACTACTTTTACATCTTGTGGTTTTATATGTTATAAAACATTAAACAGAGGAGAACTGGCCCCTCGACTGAGCCTGGTTTCTCCCAAGGTTTTTTTCTCCATTCTGTCACAGAGGGAGTTTTGGTTCCTTGCCGCTGTCACCTCTGGCTTGCTCAGTTGGGGACACTTAATTTCTAGCGATTATCGTCAATTTGATTGCACAGATACTATTTAAACTAAACTGAGCTAGACAATGACATCTCTGAATTCAATAATGAAATGCCTTTAACTGAAAATTGAGTGTTTAATCTTATCATTATACATTACTGACACTCTATCTTCCAATTTGATACTGTTAAGTGCTTTGACACAATCTGTATTGTTAAAAGCGCTATATAAATAAAGGTGACTTGACTTGACATTAAACCAACATCCTGGCGTTGTGAGACATTGAGACAATGAAATGATACATATTTCAAAATGTCAAAATGAAAAGTCTAACTAGTAAAATGTGTACAAGTTATGTCACAATAACACAATAACAGATGCAAGTAATCTTAGGCTACTCATCAGAGTGATATCCTCCACTAGATCCAGCTGCGCAATACATCGCGTTGTGGTGTTCTTTTTTTAAGGTAAAATTCTGGGTTATAAAATGGTGCTAAATGTTTACCAGTTCCCATCTCCTTCTTCCCTAAACATGAACTTTGTTTCAAACAATATCTAATATAAATGATGAAATTTTGACATTTGCGCTGGCTGCTGTATAGAGGCCACGAAGGCACACTGAATTAGTACTGGTTGCAGATAAAGGTTTAATTGTAGGTGATTTTAACATCCTCATTGATTATGAAAAAGATGCATAAGGATTGGCATTTTTATACATCCTAAATTCCAGATATCAGATATCACATATCTAGATATCCTTTGCACTTAAGGAAGATTAACAGCACAATACTGTGGTATAATGAACAGTCTCGGGCCTTTAAGAGAGCAGCCTGGAATATGGAGTGCAGATGCCAGAAAACAAAACAAGAGGTATTTTGCATTGTGTGGAAGGATAGTGTTTCTATTCACAGAAAGGCCTAAAAACTGCTAAATCTGCTCACTTTTCTACTCTCTTAAAACAAAAACCTTATGTATTTCTTTGATATAGTGGCTAAACACTTTCGGACAACCCCCAACACCACATCAGTAACGATTTTATGAATTAATTTACTTACAAAATTTTATTAATTCATCATTGTCATTAGAACATGTCCCAAAAACACTGACGCTGGCTGCCTCTCATTAAAAAGGAGAGCTAGTTAATTACAGACTGATCCCAAATCTCCCTTTTCTGACAAAAAATCTTGAAAAAGTTGTATCTTCAAAATTTCTATTTTATTTTATTTATTTATTTAGAATTCATATCACTGAAACTACCGTTTTATCTCATCATGGTTGTATCTCTCTATTAGTACTAGTCAACCTTAGTGCTGCCTTTGATACTATTGACCATTCTCTTGCATAGGCTTAAAAATTATGTTAGCATAATTGAATTGCATTGAAATGGTTTAAATCATACTTCTCTGACTGTAATTACTTTGTAGCAGTAAATGCAGAGGTATCATGTTGATCACAAGTTCAGTATTGAGTGCTGCAAGGATCAGCTCTATAAATTCTGACTAAACGCACCACTTCACAAAACTAACAGATCGCATAGATGATATGAAAAAAACTGGCTGACTAGTAACTTCCTACTGCTAAATTCAGAAATTCAGAGGTACCCAAAACCTCCACACATAATCACCTAGAATGTCTAACTGTTGATGGATGTTCTGTCTGGTCTCCATTGTCAGTTAAGAACCAGGGTGTGCTATTTGATAGCAGTCTGAAAAGCCCTTTTCTAATATGTACAGTGTTTTTCCATCTGAAAATAAAAATAAAAAATCTTCTAAATTACAATACAGTGTGTTCGACTTGAAGCGGTGCTGCACAGAACAATCAGTGTATGACATCAAAGAATGCCACTCCAAATCAAATGCACTTATAGTTATGATTCATGTCTTGTTCCATGTGACTCCCTTTGTGCCCCCCCCCCCCTTTTTTTTGTTAGTATTTTCTACATTTGATAAGGAGGATCAATGTAAAGAATTATATTATGACCATTTTAAATTTTTTAAATTTATTTAAAAGTCAACATATTTATTATACCTTCATTTAGAGCAGGGGACACCGGACACAGTCCTGGAGGGCCAGTGCCCTGCAGAGTTTGGCTCCAACCCTAATCAAACACACCTGAAGCAGTTAATCAATGTCTTACTAGGTATACTTGAAACCATAGACATATAAAATACCTAGACGCCTCATTGGCCGCTTTGAGCCGTTGCTGCGATACGTCAATGCGTCCGCCATGTTTGTGAGGGCAAGACTGCCTTAAAAACAAATGGAGGTAAATGGGAGAGCTGCGTTTTTTTCGGGATAAAAACACGATAATGTTTACATTTATCAACCGATTTCAGTGGTTTGTGATCTACATGGAGTTAAAAATAACTCTGCCTCCAGTTATTTAGTTAGGCTTGGAAAATTATTAATTTTCTTAAGAAATTGTGAAAGCTCACACTCACACTCGTGTTGATTTTTTCGGTTAACAATTCTAATATTAATGTAGTATAACTGTGATATATACATGTAATGTAATTTTAATGTACATTAAATAAAATTAAGTTGTTTCATTGCTTTCTCTGTCTTCAACCCCAACATTTTAGCTTTTATTGTGCCTCAGGTCAGAACACAGCTCATTCCCTTTGAAATACTGCGAATACAAATCAAAAAGTGACACACTGGTAGTCTGCTTTTTATTTTCATAGCACTCTATACAGATATAAACTCCACAACAAACAATAACAAATGTAACTGATAATCCTTTATGGATCCAGTAAAACTTACAGTTACAGTGGTAAAATATTATGCACTGATACAGTGCACAGTAAAAATATAGTAAAAGTGATATGTAATATTAAAAAGTATATGTAGTACAAGTTGTAGTAAAGTGAAAAATATAAAAAGCGAGTACAACAGTACAATAACATAAGTGATATAATAGATTTATAACAGCACAAATTATATGTGTAATACCATAAATAAATGAATAACAATAGATGAATAATAGCAAGTAGAATCTGTAATATCAAGGGTGGAATAATACAGAATAGACAATAATGAAGAATAAATTAATAGTAATTATAAAGTAAATTAAATAATCGTGAAAAGTACAGTTTTATAATGGTATGCGTGTAATAATTATTAAACAAATTCAACTAATGACAAGCAAAAAATTGTGGTCATGAATTCCAAATTGTGTTTAATTAATGAGCTCCTTGAGTATATATATATGTATGTTGTGATGACAAAACCTGACTAATAAAATATATATATATATATATATACATATTAGTTGTGATGTCAAAACCTGACTAATAAAGACTAATTCTCCACTGCTTCCCTCAAGATTTTCCTATATTTTATAATGGGGTTTTTCAATTAATGAGTAAAATAATGTAAACAACTTGACAAAGCTTGACTTTTTGCTCTACAATGCAAATTACACACACCCATGCAGAAAAGACACATTTTGAAACAGTCGTTTATTTTTTAATATATGTTATTATGTGTGTGTGTGCAGTTTACGTTGTACAACAAAATGTCAAAGTATAGTTATGTTTAACACAGACCAGAATATGACATGTGCCAACTTTCTATTAATCAAAATTAATAATCATTATTACAACATCAAGAGCAATAATAAACAATGATTTTGTCATGATATTGCAGCTTCACTCACTGAGTTCCTGTGTTTCTCATTTCTAGGCTATTTACATTATACAGTTTGTGTAAATGCACATATAGTACATGATCAGCATTAAACAGCCTGTGTAAATAATTTTAAATGCAGTCTATAGTATTGTGATTGACTGAAGAAACTGGTTATTTTTAAATATTTGACAAAAACGACAGAAACATTTAATAAGGTAATTATATTGTTAGAAAAATTACCCTTACACAGGTTAAAAAAATGCTCCTGGAAGTCTGTTCCGGGGAGAGAGAGTGGTTTGAATATGACCAGGGTCATTCTGGCCATTTATTCAGGGCTATTATGGGTTTTAACTAGTACAAATACAACATTAGGCTGTGGAAGTATAGCGTAGTCTCTTGGAAATGCAGAGAACAGGCTTTCTTCAGCTTTCCTTAAGGCTTGCGTTGTCCTGTTTGCAGTTGGCTAAAAAAGAAAAAATATAATCAGTCCACAGTTTTATGATAAGCTATGAAATCCTTATAATCTAGTGATGATAAACTTACTCTTTGTAAACGAGTAGTGAAATTAAAGAGAGATGCTTTAGCTCCATCTCTAATCCTGACAGTCTGACACTGTCTTGTCAAAGTGCTCACTGTACATATTGTGCTCATAACACAATTTAGTTTATGATATAAACTACAATATAAGTTAAAACTTAATAAGAATTCATTTAAACTTTGATTTCTTATAAAGTCTCAGCTTTCACAGCTTACTAGCGATATCGCTAACGTTAGCTATTAATAGTCTGACACTGGTGGCTAATTAAGCTGTCAACATAATGTTAAAAATGACCAAAAAACATCCAGAAACAACTGTTCAGTCTTACCTGTGAAAGATAATACCCCGAGATCTGTTTTTATTATTGTGCGAAGGTTTGTAGATGCCCAAGTTTCTGACGAGTCAGGTATGTTTTCTTCTGTCCTGATATGAGAGTTATGGAGAGTTGCCCGCACCAATATGGCGGCGCCGTTGACGTGCGGTCGAGCGGCCAATGAGGCGTCTAGGTATGTATTATGTCTATGCTTGAAACTTCCAGGGAGGTGAGTTGAGGCAAGTTGGAGCTAAACTCTGCAGGACACAGGCCCTCCAGGATCAAGTTTGGTGACCCCTGATTTACAGACTGTTTGATTTAATTTATCACTAAATGTTAACTAATGTGTAAACTATAAAACATCTACTAGCATGTAGTTAAGGCTGCCATTATTCATGCATAAATCCTTATGACTCCAGTTGTGGTTAAGCATAGCTCTTCACAGGTTCATGATTAGCTCATGTCTTCGCTACTCATAAGTTCATGTTTAAGTAAATATTAATTCAATATTAGTACATGATTATTCATGTACCTTTATTGTAAAGTGTTACCATAATTACATGTGAAGGTGGAGCTGGGGTGGATGAATAGATGCAAACATAAATTCTCTTTAATGACTTTATTTACAGCGACTGAACAAAAATGTGAAGGTATTGTACAGAAATGATATTGTTTACTGTAGAAAACCTGTTGCAAAAGAAGTATGAACCACAACGCATACAATCTGTTAGATTTTGAATGTAAATCCACAAAGTGTGAGATGATGTTAGACTAAAGAACAGTGGTAACTACACAGTGAATACACGTTTTGTTATGCAGTTAACTCACATATATCCTGGAGATGCCCCACCGCTGCACAGTTTATATCTCCCTAACCTGATCTAACCTAATTCAGCTGTATTTCTTTATTGTCTTGTTCTTTCTAAATCAAGATACTTTTACTTGAAAAGTAAAATTGTGTAAAATAAAACTTGTTTTCGGAGAATATATCGTGAATCAAATTTATATATCTTAACCCATTAGCAATTTGATTAATTTTGTTTTATAAGAATAAATTGAGTAATAATAGAAACCACTGCCAATTTAAGACATTTTCTCAAAACAAGCCTTATTCTCAAATAAAATGATCTGGTTTTAATGTAGTTGAGATATTTTACAGGGAAAACAGTTTTTTTTTTGTTTTTTTTTTCTTGCAGAGTGGTTTCTCATCTGAATGTACAGTGCCCAGACTGAAAGACTCTGTATTCAGGCTATTTTCATTTATATTGCATATTTGAGGATTTCAAAATCATATTTATCAAAAAAATAAATATATAATGATATTTGCAATTTTTTAGATGTCTTGTACTTAGTACTTAGAAATTGATAGCAAGAAACCAATCAGTCTCATGATGATTTCAGCTCTATAAAAATAATTTATTTAGTTTTTCTTTTTCATCTTCTTTCACATGCTCTCATTACTTGCCTCATCCTACTACTTGCACACAAACTGGTCAACTGTTCGTGAACAGCGCTTGCATTTGACGTAGCAGCACCAGTGAAACTTGCAGTGGCAACGCTCAACCAGCTGTGTCTTGTACTGATCGTAACCCCGACCGCAACACATGAGCGCGCAGCCATCCATGCCTTCGGACGTCTTGTTACAGAGGCGACCTTCAGTTCCTAAAGAGCCCGTAGTTTTGTTCTCTATGCAGTAATCTGGACTGGGGTCGATGTACACCAGGTCATTGCTGGTAGGAGAGTTAAATTTGGAGTGAACTTGAACAAGCTTCCCGCGGCTGTTCAGCCTCATGGCAGCGGCGCTGTCGTATTTCTCCTTCAGTGTGTCACCCACCTTGCGGAAATCAGCAAGTTGCAACCAGCACGTTTTAAGGCTGCAGGAGCCAGACACGCCATGACACTTACAGGACACATGGGCGAGATCTGATACTATCTGTGATAGAGAAAGATTTTGTTAGCCAAATAGAACCATGATAAAATGTAATGTGATTTTGTATGCCAACACCATATTTAGTATCACCCTAGTTCCCTCGACAAAAAGCCAATAGAGATGTTCTGTTGGATTTAGTTAAATGCAGAAAATATACTCTGTTACCAACAAAATCTTATGATTCTATTATTATTCATTAAAATAATTTACACAAATTAATTTTTAAGCATAAATACAACCGGCAGAAATAAAATGCTATATGCAGGTGATAAACGAACTAGACCATGGTTGCATGACTTCACCACTGACATTCCAACACTTTCAATGTTTATTTAAAAAAAACAAACAAAAAAACATGTTCCCTGATAAGGATCTGTGCTCTTTTTGTGGTATTATGTATTTGTTTTTGCATGTATCTCTTTTGTGGGCAAAAGTTTAAAGAATAAGTATTTTCTGATAAATGTGCCAGATACAGCCCAGAGTCTCCACTGAGCAACAGCGGTCGAGAAATGATAAAACAAGCATGTTCTATCCAAAGACTTTTTGTTGCACCTTGGAGCAAAAAACAAAACAAAACACATACACATACATGTGTGTATATATATATATATATATATATATATATATATATATATTGCTGTCAATCGATTAAAAAAAAACTAATTAATGGCCAATTTTTCTGTAATTAATTGTGATTAATCTCATATTAATATAATTATATTGTCAAAATGTCACACTAACTCTCCAAATTAATGTAGAAACAACATTTACATTCACATTTACATTTAGTCACTTTTATCCAAAGCAACTTACAAATTAGGACAACAGAAGCAATCAAAATCAACAAAAGAGCAATGATATGCAAGTGCTATGGCAATTCTCAGCCTAACGTAGTACACGTAGCGATTTTTTTATTATTATTTTTTTTATTATGTAACAAAGAAAAAGAAAACAAATAGAATACAAAAGTAATATAAAGAATAGAGAAGCTAGTGTTTTTTTTGTTTGTTTTTTTTTAAGAAAAACAAGCAGTTAGTAAATGAATAGAGTACAAGTCTAAAAGGGCCAATTTTTTTTTTCTTTTTTTTCTTTTTTTTAAGAATAGGATTAGAATAGAGAGTGCTAGAGTTAGAGGGTCAAATAAAAATGGAAGAGATGTGTTTTTAGCCGATTCTTGAAGATGGCTAAGGACTCAGCTGCTTGGATTGAGTTGGGCAGGTCATTCCACCAGGAGGAAACATTTAATGTGACGTGCATTGTTTTTGGCTCATTAAAAATTAATCTTGCTGCCGAGTTCTGGATTAATTGTAAAGGTTTGATAGAACTGGCTGGAAGACCTGCCAAGAGAGCATTGCAATAGTCCAGCCTGGACAGAACAAGAGCTTGAACAAGGAGTTGTGAAGCATGTTCCGAAAGAAAGGGCCTGATCTTCTTGATGTTGAATAAAGCAAATCTGCAGGACCAGGTAGTTTTAGCAATGTGGTCTGAGAAAGTCTGATCATCGATCATAACTCCAAGGTTTCTGGCTATTTTTGAAGGAGTTACGGTTGATGTGCCTAACTGGATGGTGAAATTGTGATAAAACGATGGGTTTGATGGAACCACAAGCAGTTCTGTCTTCACAAGTTTGAGTTAAAGGTGATGGTTCTTCATCCAGCAAGTAATGTCTGTTAGACAAGCTGAGATGCGAGCAGCTACCGTCAGATCATCAGGATGGAATGAGAGGTAGAGTTGAGTCTCATCAGCATAGCAGTGATATGAAAAGCCATGTTTCTGAATGACAGAACATAGTGATGCCATGTAGACAGAGAAGAGAAGTGGTCCAAGAACTGAGCCCTGAGGCACCCCAGTAGTTAGATGTTGTGACTTGGACATCACTTGGCCAGACTGGTAAACATGAAGATGGTATATTTTAAATGTGTTTAATGGCATCTTTTTACAAAGTAGTAACTATTATTAATGAAGGTCAGTATCACTGATACCAATATTGCTACTGACGTCTCTATTAAATGCATTTTCCCTCAATTTTAGCCAGTGGTTATAGCAATTCAACATTACAATATAATTGAAAGCCATTATTTTTAGCAATAAGCTAATTATTTTATTATTTTTTAATTATTTTAATAAGCTGAGAAAAATATAACTTTGATTTTAAGTGAACTTAAAACAATCTTCACACAAACTATACATTGAAGAGCAGTGAGTGATTCCTCTTTTTCTTTTGTCTTTGATTTACATCAATGACACAAACTGCAGCAGGTTTCACAATGCCTCTATCGCGATATGATTGGATATGACTGCTAATGTTTGGGTGTGATTGGTTCATGCGATAAATCCTGCCTCTGTTCATGCGCATTCACGAATCAGTCTGAATGAAAAATATAATGGCGTTAATGGGAAGACAAATGATAAAAATTAAGTAAACACCTAACACACTTAGATATAACCACTTTGTTGTAAGAAATTGCATGAAAACATGATCTGCGGGAGCTTGCTGAAATTTAAAGTAAATCTCTGTGTCTGTGACCAATATTTACAGAGCTCTGATGACTGATGATCCAAAAACTATTAAACTATTAAAAAGAATAGCTTAACATAGTTTCACAAATAAAATCTATTGTTTAAATTGTTACCGCCTTGAGTTATTATTTTGGAATAATTGTAAAATGCTTAAAAACACTAACTTGAGATTCATACTTGGCTTTAATAAACAGAATATTGATTACATTGTTAATATAAAAATATAAATAGATTTTTTTTTCTGATAGGGTAAGTAGAGTAATAGTAATCTAAAGAAAAGAAAAGAAAAGGAAAGAAAAGAAACTTTGATGACTTTGCCTCCTAATTTTATATCACCACTGCACATCACTGATATGTATTGTATTATATTATATTATTTTATATTATATTATATTATTAAAATAACTTAAAATACCTAAAAGGTAGCTGAAGAGTCTAAACAAGAGAAATAAGCTTAAGAAAACAAAACAAAATAGAGAGAACACAGCAGATTAGTTTGACCATGTGTGCAAGTTTAGATGAAAATGACTAATCTTCACATAGTTACAGCTGTCTTACCCTCCGTCCTGCCTCATTGTTATGAAGGTTCATCAGCAGTCTTGCACTCTCTGTAGAGCCTTTGGTGAAAGTTTTTTCCCGTTCACGTGCATCCACAAACTCCTTGCTGAAGCGGTATCCATAATTGAGGTTGTCACCACAGCCGCCCCACAGCCAGTCTCGTGGCAGATCTCTAGGTCTCGCTGCCCTGCTGCAGCCACAGCTCGACAGCTCCCCCTCTCTGCATGCACGGCTCACTGCATTGACCACGCCAGCGGCACTGATAGCGTATGTGAATGCTGTCTCTCTGCTCCCTGGAAAAGCAAACAACCACCACAACAAATTCACATTTACCTTTGTTTATTTGCTTTTATGAGCAACAGTTTATTAGTAAATCATAATCATTTATTCTGTTTACCCTAATATATTTACCCTAGGAACATTGACCAAATCTGAAAGAATCTTAAGAATTACTGTTCTGAAAAACTGTCTTGTACATTATGTAACATTGCTTTCATGTGCATCGGCTGCCCACTGCTCCGGGTGTGTGTTCACTACTGTGTGCATGCACTTGGATGGGTTAAATGCAGAGGACAAATTCCGAGTATGGGTCACCATACTTGGCCACACACCACTTCCCTTTCCCTTTCCCTTTCCCTTTTATGTGTCAGAATGTAAAAAGAGAAGGAACTTCAAACTAGTTTGAAGTAACTTCAAACTAAATAGACATATGTATGTCCAATATGTTTTTGTTTTAAACCGAAAAGACAAATTTAGGTGCATCACAATGATGTGCTGCTACATGCACTCTTGTAAAATGAATTCAGCAACATACAGTAAGCTCACCACCTAGTGGACATATCTCCTCATATATAACAAGAAATCACACCTAATCAGACATTAAGAGATCAGCATGTATAAATACCACAAAAGAGACATATACTGTAGCATGTATAAACAGAACATTGGGTTTCAAAAAAACATTTTATTGGGTATAAAAAGAAACCAGTTTCTTTTGAATTGAATTGCCTGAGCTTGGTTTTGTTAGACAGCAACACTCCCACACAAGATGCCACAAGGTGCTTCTATGGTGTTTTGTCCGTTTTGGAGCTAAACATCTGTGATTATCATCAATTACTGTTAAATGGAAAACAGCTGTCTAAAAATATACCTATCTGCATGACTCTGCCAAACACTGAGGAGTTGTCCACTGTGCTGCAGTTCCAGCGGCGGTTGCGAAACTGGTATTGGCACTCTCGGATGCCTGTCTTGGCGCCCTCTCCAATGAACTGCATGTGATCTTGGTACAGCTGGCAAAGCTTCTTCTGTCCTTTGGACAGTCCTTCTAGTTGACTGCACAGTGGCTGTCCTCCTATGATATACGCTTCTGGTATCAGGAGGGGATTCATCGCTAGAGACCTGGAAGACCCCCCATGCATAAGCACACACATTTAGTG
>JAFVLL020043749.1:0-14195 GCA_021397915.2 Tor tambroides
TATATAAAAATACATATATACTTTAAATGTGTTATTGTAAGTTGGTCAAGCGCGACTGGCTGCTATTATTCTACAGCGTTTTTGTGTAGTTGTCAGTCCAAAATGGCGGCGGCACAGTTTTGTCATGGGCGCAACTGTTGCTATGGAGCGTTCTATTGAGTTTCGCCTCTTGGGCTTCTATACTCTTTGCTACACTACAATCGCAAACCTCTCAGCAGCATGACAGACAGGAACAGACCCACCCCTCACAATGACTGACAGCTTTCCGTGTAGACATCGGAAATTCAAATGCAAAAGGAATTGCGATTCCATTTGAGTTTTGGCAAGTTACATGCATTACGCAGAGAAAGTGAAAAAGCAAATGTGGTAATTATTGCTATTTAAATATGACAGGCTCATAACTCCTAAGACATGGGAAATGCAGTTGCAAATGGACTTTGCTTTTTCATTTGAAATGTGCCAGTAACTGTGCGTTCACGAAAGCGAAAAAGGCATTGTGAACGCAACACTCTGCAAGTTCACTTTGACAACGTGTGTTGCAAATACTCACAATTCAACCAAATACAGAAATATACTGCAAATAAAGTGTCTTGGGTGTTTTTATTATCAACATTGTGTGTGTGTATGTTTAGCATAATACTTTAGAAACTTTCAGTGCAAATTCATTTTGAATGCATTTTGTTCAAATTTAACCTGAAGAAATCCTGATGTTGTTCTTTGACCTGTTTTAACACACCCAAAGGTGATCATAAACTCCACCCTCTTACAACACTTACCAGGAAGAGACTGACTTACTATTTCTGTCATACAGACTTACTTTCCTCTCGACTAAACAAAAAAATATCAATGAAAAAGGAAGAGAAATCATTTTTTGAGGAGGAACTTTGAGGAGTTTGTTTCTGAACAGAAAGCAGATCTTTGTGATTCTCGTGGTGCTTCATTTTTGAAACCATAGTTCAGAAAGTGAAAGTAAAGTTTAGATTGCTGGATCTCAAACAGTGAAAATGGCTTCACTATCTGAAGATGATTTTTCTTGTCCTGTATGTCATGAAATCTACAAGGACCCTGTTGTTTTATCATGTAGTCACAGTGTCTGTAAAGAGTGTCTTCAACAGTTCTGGAGAACCAAGGAAACTCAGGAGTGTCCTGTCTGCAGGAGAAGATACTCAAATAAACAACCTCCTCTTAATCTTGCATTAAAAAACTTGTGTGAGTTGTTCCTGAAGGATAAAAATGAGAGGCGTTCATCAGGGTCTGAGGAGATCTGCAGTTTACACAGTGAGAAACTCAAACTCTTCTGTCTGGAAGACAAACAGCCTGTGTGTGTTGTGTGTATTAACTCACAGAAACACATAAATCACACATTTAGACCCATTAATGAAGTTGTTCCATCATATAAGGTAAGTGATCTATTTCTGAGGACAAAAAACTTGCCAGAAGCTGGTTAAAATGTTCTCTTTACTATTTCGCTCATACTATTACATACATGAACATATTACAGAAATATCTGGTGACTTTTCACTTTAAATTATTTTCACTTTCAATTCTAGGAGGAGCTCAATACAGCACTGAAGTCCTTAGAAGAGAAACTTAAATGCAACAAAAAAATGAAAGAAGAATTTGAGAAATCAATTAAACACATCAAGGTGATGATTGATTATTTTTCCATATTTAGAAGTTTGATAGCTAAACTGATTTGTCTAGCATAAATTGGTTCATTTGGAACCACACTGGTTCAACAATATAGGGCTGTTGTTAATGACGTCACATGCATGTGGTAGAGTAATAACTTCTGCTTATTAGGATTTAGGAGCCATGTATGAGGCGAAAACTCAAAAGGCAATTTATTATAGTCAAAAGCTATCTGAATAGGGGGCAGCGGAGTTACCAGATATATAATATGAGGCAATGGCACATGGTGTAAAGAGACAGGGAGGGTAGTGATGCAAGCCCAACACCATCTAACACCATCCATTTATAACTTTTCATTTTCACAAAGTTTAATGAAAGATTCACAGAAAAAAATCCTGCAAATTATTCAAAATTTTTTTCAATTCTTCAAAATAAATGCTATATATTATGCACTATTAACAGCCGTTGATGATCATACTGGTTTATGCTGTTGTGAATTTGGAGATGCATTAAAGAAAAGACAACAAATAATATATTTTCTGAAGTTGAACAGCATGCACACATCAAATATTAATAAAATAAAGTGTGTGTGTGTGTGTGTGTGTGTGTGTATATATATATATATATGTATTCCAAAATATATTCTATTCCAAAATAGAAAATTTCATCTCTATATAATTTTTACATTTTTAATTCATTTTTAATCACCAGTTGTTAAGAAAAGATGCAGTTAAAGTCAAACTTCAACATGAATTCAATCTGATTCGATTCTGGTTTGTAACGACCCTTTTGGATGATCAGTTTCTGATGCATAAAGTCTAGTTCTTGTTGAATGTTTTTTTTTTTCTTGTTGAATATATGAATTTATTCAGACTCACTTGGAAATATGGCGCCTTACATAAGAAAATGGGTTGGGAACAATAATTTATGCATAAACCAGTTATAAAATTAATTTCTCAAGTAATCAATGCTTTAAGCCTTCGCACAAGCATTAAAACATTTGAAATCTTTCAGGTAAATATTGGTTTGCTCCAAGAAATAAGCTTTTTTCTTGGATTGCCTCAGTAGCATTTTAATGATGTGAAGGCACGAGACGGTTACCGAAAGTTATTGCCAGCGAGTTTCACTTACACTTCAGCTTTAGTAACGAGAGGTAAAACATCCCCTGTGACCCAGAAGCGCAAACCATGATAGACTGATTCTTGTAAAATAGCATACGCTGATGAGCCCTGCTGATGACTTCCACTGTGAGTGAACAAAAACTTTCTGCAATCCGACACACACATCTTGCCATTCCCTTAGTGGCTGGTATCCCTGCCATTGCCTCCATTTTGGAGTTTGGAGCTCCCCAAGGCCAGCTGTCCCTAAGGGACCACAAGAAAATAGCAAGTTTTGTGAATTTCTTCCTTGCAAGGATATTTTGCATTTAACATGGATGGGAGGTTGAGGGTGGATGCGAAGAATCATGAAACTCATGAAGCTGATATTTCCCTATCCTCTTCAGCAGTATTCTCTTTTCCATCCTTTACCAAGAGCCTGTCAATCCACACCCAAAACAAAGACAACAAAGGAAACCCCACTGGAACCAGGCCATCCTCAGAAGAGCAGCGCCGAGAAGATATTCTCCACACCCATGATCTAATGAACGAGCAAGGCTTTCCCCCTCCCCAAAAACACTTTGCTGCTTTCTGACTTGGCTCTTTTGTGGATATGCCTACTTTTTTACTTCACACTGAAAGTTTTTTTCTGCATAATCAGTGTGAACCTGGAGTTTGAGACTGCTCACTTCGAGCCTTGCACCCACTCTCGTGCAATGAGCGCTATTCCCAAGGTGCGGTCTTTCCAAGTAATTGCCCTGTTTTTCCAAATGCACTGGATCTGGTGCCACACTGATGCTATGCTTTAATTTGTGGGTAAACAGGCTTTCTGCTGAGTTTAAAAGCACGGCACCTATTGGGAGAATTAGCTGTGGGGGGATTCTGGAAGGCGAATCATTAGACGAATGAGGCACCTTGTTCCTTGCTGTGCATTGAGGAAGTTAAGCAGGTGGATAATACGGCAAACAAGGGCGCTGACGGTAACTGAGCTGACGGTAAATGCTCTACAGTCGCTCTCGCAGTACTTTGATGTTGTACGCTGATCAATCTGCACAGCACTGATGCATCTCGAACAAGCCTAATATAGGATGGTGGTTAATGACACTTTTAATAACAAAGAGCAGGAGTGAATCAACATTTTCAAAAACAATATTACATTTAGACAGGACAAAATACTAACGAAACAACGGACTATAAGTACTAAACTAAATGAGGACTAATGAGGTAATCAAATGATAACAGGTGAGGAGTGATTAATCAAAAACCATGGCAACAAATGAGGAACTGAAACAGAAGGCAGAAACACAGGGAAAAGAAAACCAAAACGGGCCATAAATGTAACATTTATACTCCCCCCTCCCGGAAGGCGCATCCCGCGTCGCAACAATACCACTGGGGAGGGGAGGTGGGTGCCCTGAAGGCTGGTGCAGGACAGAGACACAGGGTAGGCCTCCAGGGCGGATCAGGCAGTCCGGGCCATGGCAGATCAGGGGACTCGGGAGGCCATGGCGGATCAGGGGACTCGGGAGGCCATGGTGGATCAGGGGACTCGGGAGGCCATGGAGGAGCCGGCCATTGAGGAGGCTGTGGCCGATCGGCCTTTGTGGCCTTGTCCAAGGTCCCGGGCTCGGCCACTATGACCACAGACATATGGCCCCCCCAAAAAAAAATTTATTGGGGGGAATTAGGGCCCTGCAAGCCAGGATGGGTTTTGGAGAAGCGGGCACCTGGAGGGTGCTCTGGAGGAGCGGAGCTGGCTGGGACCAGCGGAGACATAGGAGACTCTGGAGGTGGAGGAAGGCTGGACGAGACCAGTGGAGACGAGGGAGATGAAGGATAGCTCCTTTGAGCAGACGCTGGGGTGAGGATAGGCGCCGAGGACTAGGGATGGGTATCGTTTACATTTTATCGATACCGATACTGCTTATCGATACCGGTACTTATCGATACTGTTATCGATACTATTTGGTGCAAAAAGATATGATGTGAAAATGTGTTGAAAATTGAAAGTTATTTTATTACTGCTGAACTTTAGCAACTGTATTAAAGTTCTTCAGTCAGGAGCAGGGAGTTATTTTTCTCTTTGTGTTTTATTTTATTAACATTAAAGGAATAGTTCACACATAAATGAAAATTGTCATTATTTACTCACTCTCAAGTTGTTTTAAACCTGAATGAGTTTCTTTCTTCTGTTAAACATAAAAAAATATTTTGAAGAATGTATTAATTTTTATTCTTGTGCTGAACACAAAAGAAGATATTTTGAAGAATGTGGGAAACCAAACAGTTGCTGGTCCCCAGTGACTTCCATGTTTGTTTTTTTTTGTGTTTTTTTGCTACTATCAAAGTCAGTGGGGACCAGCAACTGTTTGGTTACCCACATTCTTCAAAATATCTTCTTTTGTGTTCAGCACAAGAATAAAAATTGATAAAGGTTTGGTACAACATGACAGTGAGTAAATAATGACAGAATTTTAATTTTTGGGTGAACTATCCCTTTAATGAAAATCGGCAGCATGTTTAGTTCTGTCCCTTTAAGAGCTGCACGCATCTGTTTCTCTCTCAACTGTTTACTTTCACTTTAGACATAAATAACTGTGTTTATATGTAAACCTTGTGTGTTTTTGACAGTATTAGCGCAATCAGACGATAACTAAGATAACCAAGTAATCATGTGCTGTTTGACCGGCCTTTTAATAGTGTACGCACGCTTCAGGTGTACGCGCTCTGAATAAGCGGAAGTCAGAGCAGCATGTGATTGAAATGTTAAACCGGCAAGGCTTTAAACTAAAGCACACGCAAATAATGTACTTTTGTGATTGCGAATAAGTGCAGTGTCTCGTGAGAGTAACTGTACTGCTGAGTCAACATTTGATGTGAATGTTTCTCGCGAGTTGCAGTTGGAGCCGGGAGACGTAGTAAATTATGGGGCGCCGTTTGTAAAGCGACTCACGCTGAAAATAACAGCAACATTTTGTCACATTTAGCTTCAAACTATGTTTAAAAAACTGGTATGAGTTTTTGACGGTCACTTTTTAGCACATTTAAAAACAATATTTGTCAACTTAGGGATATTTTAAATAGTTAAATCTAAATGTTAAATGTTAAATCTAAATGCTAAATCTAAATGTTAAATCTAAATGTTAAATCTAAATCTAAATGTTAAATCTAAATGTTAAATCTAAATCTAAATGTTAAATCTAAATGTTGAATCTAAATGTTAAATCTAAATCTAAATGTTAAATCTAAATGTTTAATCTAAATGTTAAATATAAATCTAAATCTAAATGTTAAATCTAAATGTTAAATCTAAATCTAAATGTTGAATCTAAATGTTAAATCTAAATCTAAATCTAAATGTTGAATCTAAAATATTTAGGGGAAACTAAATATTTAACTAATATGCAAATTAAAAATGCCGGTAACCGGAAGTGCCAAAATAAAAGCTCGAGGAGGTCAGTGTGTGTTTATAGCATGGTTTATAGTGTCAAATAACGAATAAAAACCATCTCATCCGAGGAAGTGGACTCTTGGACATGGATTATCATGATAATAACTACCTAAAATAATAAACACGTTTGGAGAAACTGTATTTGAAGAGTAGGCTAGTGTCACTTCTATGAAAAGTGCGGGACTTATGACCTGTAGCCATAATAGCCAGCCACGAGGCTCACTGACTGAATGTCAACTCATCACTCTCTGTCAACTCATCACTCTCTGTCATGGTCGCCCCCGGACCAGATGCGTCGTTCAAAATGTCCAACGAAAACGGCGTTAGCCGGGAAACATACGGCTGAAACCGTCCTGGCGGCTATTCAATGTTTCTAACGTTACAACGACAACGGTTTTATTCGTTATTTGACACTATAAACCATGCTATAAACACACTGACCTCCTCGAGGCTTTTATTTGGCACCTCCAGTTACCCGGCGACATATTAGATAAATATTTAGTTTCCCCAGCATTTAGATTTAACATTTAGATTCCCAGCATTAGTTAGATTTAGGTGTATTTAGATTTGGAACGACTAGATTTATATTCTTGTTAGATTCAACATTAGATTTGGGTCTTTGTTAGATTATTTATTAGATTTGGTCTTTATTTAGATTTAACATTATTCAAATTAACTAGATTTAACATTTGATTAGATTTAACATTTAGATTTAACATTTAGATTTAGATTTAACATTTAGATTTAGATTTAACATTTAGATTTAACATTTAGATTTAGATTTAACATTTAGATTTAACATTTAGATTTAACATTTAGATTTAACTATTTAAAATATCCCTAAGTTGACAAATGTGTTTTAAAAATGTGCTAAAGTGAAAGGCAGAGTCAAAAACTCATACCAGTTTTTTAAACATAGTTTGAAGCTAAATGTGACAAAATGTTGCTGTTATTTTCAGCGTGAGTCGCTTTACAAACGGCGCCCCATAGTAAATAGGCTACAGCGCATTGCTTGAAGTAGATGTTTTGTTAGTAAATGTTTCATTATATTACTGGCGTTGCCTCCTTTGATCACTATTACACTACTGCATATATTGCATCTGACACTGGTGTCGCTTATTTTTGTAACGTGAGCCCACACTTTCGAACGTTTCAGTCTTGCCGAGATGACTGATTGCACGCAAACACACACCGCACATGCGCATGGATATCACACGCACGTCGAGCAAATGACAGCCACATAATTCAGTGAAGAAAAATGACAAGCAGCAGCTTCTAATTCGTCGTTAACATTGAAGTATACAGAGATAAAACAACGCAAGTATCGATAACGGTATCGTTTGTCCCGAAGCTTACCGGTAGTCCGGTATTGACCCAATTACGTACCGGTCCAAAAAAATACCGGTTCTCGGTATCCATCCCTACCGAGGACTCTGGGAGTAATGCCATATCCAGGAGCTCAGAAATGCATGCTGGAGCCGACACTGGAGCGAGCTCTGGGGCTGGAGCCAACACTCTCCTCACTGTATTCTCCTCTTCTGAGCCAGCGGAGAGGCCAGCGGGCTTGAGTGAGCCGCGGACAGCGGGCTTGACTTTGCTGCAGACGGCGGGCTTGTCTTTGAGGTGGCTGGCGGGCTTGACTCGGGGACGGCTGGCGTCTCTGGGCTGAGGATAATGCAGGCGGAGCAGGCGGTTCAGACCGTTGGTGCGGTATGTGGGGGTTCCTGGCGTGGAGTGATCTGGCGAGATGCGGCGTGCCTCAGAGAGAACTGGACGATGAGACTTCTCCCCCTTTATTTCTTCTACTTCATAATTAGAACCGTTTAAATAAAGAATAAGATTAATCAGCTCAATCAGGGGAAAATCATAAACTGGTAGTTTGCAGCGGATCTTCTCGTCATCCAGCCGAGAAATCCTCCACATACCATTCCAACCTCTGACCGGCCTGCCGCAAAGCCCATAACTTTTCCTCAGCAGTCATCATATTGGTCCTGTCTTCTGTAACGAAACGTGTTTTTTCAGAATACACACGATGCATACACACAATTCCAAATAAATAGTTTTTAATAACAAAGAGCAGGAGTGAAACAGCATTTTCAAAAAAAAATATTACATTTAGACAGGACAAAATACTAATGAAACAACGGACTATAAGTACTAAACTAAATGAGGACTAATGAGGTAATCAAATGATAACAGGTGAGGAGTGATTAATCAAAAACCATGGCAACAAATGAGGAACTGAAACAGAAGGCAGGAACACAGGGAAAACAAAACCAAAATGGGCCATAAACGTAACAATCTTGCTTTATTTGATGTTTAATTTATTGCAGGATATCCCACTTACACCATACTTGATTTTACTTGATTAAAATCGAGACAGATCCAGATGAGTCCTCCGCGCAATCTGACTTTGTTGAAGCCTAGAATTAAACTGCTGGTCTCATCTGGCCAGAAGAGAATGACACACTATTTCAACACACTATTTCCCTGTTTAATAGTGTAAAGCTACTTTGGCACAATCTGCATTGTAAAAAAGACCTATATACAAATAATGGTGACTTGACTTGACTATTTATTTAAATGGAATGAAAGATATAGATGGCACTCCATGTTTGCTTGCTTATTGTGCCCAAGAGTAGGCTATCATTTATTTAAGTCTGCATGTGTTTCTAACAAGAAACTATGCTCCTAACCCCAAGTTGAGAGTTGCTTGTGAATGCTCATTTAAACTATGGTTACAGGAGACACTAAGTCGTTGAACTACGTTGGCAACAACGAAATTTGCAACAATAGTTGACTAACAATGCTTTGGGTCAATGCAGACCAGGGGTGTGTTAGCTTAGCTAACTATGGTCGTAAGTAATTTAACTCTATTGCTAACAAAGTCACCTTTATTTATATAGTGCTTTTAACAAAGGTTCAAAGGAACTTGCAGCCATAGTTGCTTTTGGGAAATGCACCCCTGATTAATATTCATGAGCCCAACAACCTGTCAGCCATCAGACACTGAGATATCGACATTATAAATTTAACCTGAAGGAAGACGTGAACAAAAAGAGTTGTTTGTTTTCTGTTCTCAAAATATTGTACATAATAACTTGTAGCGTGTTCTTAAATCTCTGACCTCATTTTTGATAATTTTCACAGAAACATTGCTGTCAAACTTTGACCAATAATGTCTCACGCACCACCACCCTGTCTGAAGTCTGCTTAATATGGAGAATAGACTATGAATTTTCTTTAAGTTTGCGTATTATTACTAATTGTCTACTGTTAAAAATGCATGATTAACTGATGTTTAAAATTTCATTTGTACTTTGACTGTATTTTATTAATAAGACATTTAAACTGTTGCATTGTAAAGAAAGGCTGATAAGATTCATATATATTTTCACCTAGAACATCCGCTACTAGTACTTCAGAAAGTTAAGCCGCTTTTCCACCGAAATTACCTGGAACAATTTGTCCCAGGAACTTTTTTTCCAGGAACTTTTTTTTTTACCCCAGACGTGTTGATGTCTGCGTTTCCATCGCGGTCTAAAGTACCGAGAAGATTAGGCAAATAGTCTGGTGACGTAGGTCTGCACGCATTTCTCAATACCAAGTACGCAAATTTCGGACTTGCGCCCTCCTTAGTTCTGACTTCGCGAGTTCGCCTCGGGAGTGTGAACTCCCGCGGACGGGACGACGCAAGTCCGGTAATTCTGCAAAGAGCAGCATACTTGATAACATCAGTCAGCTCGCCTCAGCTACCGCAATTTTCCACACTGTATTTACAATAATACGAAATATGATATCAAACACCACTGCGTTTTCATTTAAACATATTAATATAGCCGCGGAAATGTAGTTCAGGGAATGTACATTACAATGAAACGAAATATTATATCAAACATCATTGCCTCTTTTCATTTTCATTTTAACATATTAATAGAATAATAGAATAAAGACCAAAGATTACCTGTTAGATTTAGCCAAAGCGAATTATATCACTATACCAGCGAATTATACCACTACAGAGACATCAGAGCCAGCGGCAAATGTCAGAAGGACTAGCTGAGGTTATGCTCCTCTCGTCGGGATACATGAGCACTGAGCGCCCGGTGATGGCGTGGAGCTCACGTCTCCGAAATCGGTGAAGCACATTTTCAAATAGGCGCTGTCTTTATAAATAAACCTCAGATTTTAGTTTTAAACAACTACATTCTCGCCTGAAATACTTTTTAAACTGCATTTCATGACACAGTAACGGTAATATTTTTAAAAAATTATGCGAATATGGTGGTTGAAATACAGTGCTGCGTGAACTCAACCAATCAGCATGCTCAGCGCTCAAGTGCCGCCCCCGAAAGTTCCGGACCTTTGAAAAAGTACTACCTCACGAGCAGGTAATTTCTGAGGGGCAAATTTGTACCTGGAACTTTATATAGATCCTGGTTCCTGCGGTGGAAACACACCGAGTACCGGCCCAAAGTCCCTAGTTCCTGGGTAAAGTTCCTGCGGTGGAAAAGGGGCTAACCCACACTCACTCACTCTTCATGCTGCTCCAGAATAAGTTACATCTTTGAGACGATTGAAGTGGATGTGATTTGATTTCAGTCTCAAGCTGAGCACACAGAGCGTCAGATTAAACAGCAGTTTGAGAAGCTTCATCAGATTCTCAGAGATGAAGAGGAAACTACAATCACTGCACTGAGGGTGGAACAGGAGCAGAAGAAGCAGATGATGAAGGAGAAGCTGGAGGAGATCAACAGACACATCTCAGCTCTTTCACACACAATCAAAGACATGGAGGAGATGATGAAAGACATCTGCTTTCTAAAGGTCTGATTTCAGATCATGATTGATTGATTAATTGATTGATTGATTGATTGATTGATTGAGTTGTTGATGATAAATTGTGTGTTTGTTCTGCAGAAGTTTCAAGGCTCAGTGGAAAGGTGAGTGATCTGCTGGTGTCTCTGGTCTCTCTGCTTCTGATCCAAATCCACTGCAGTTCTGATCCTGAATGTTCTTCCAGAGTCCAGATCTCATCACAGCCAGATCCACAGATACCTTCTGGAGCTTTGATTCATGTGCCACGTTACTTGAGGAACCTGCCCTTCAGAGTCTGGAAGAAGATGCAGGACATCGTCCAAAACAGTGAGTTTGGAGAAGATCTGTGCTCTTACACACACAGTTTATTATGACACAAAAGTACTTGATTATTTCAGTTTGTACTGAGTGAAGATAATACTAGTTCTGGTATATAATGAACTATTTTTGAGAATGTTTCTCATTTCTTCATCGACTCAAGTCCAGAACAGATTCAACAGTGTAAAGGCCGTTTCACATTGAGCGCGATGCGAAACAGCAAGGCGAATCGCCGACAAACGTTGCTTTCACACGAGCGCGAAATGATTGTTCGCCTTCTGCTAATTTATGCCTGCACGCTAGGTGGCGCCGATCAACAATGCATTTTTCCTCAGATGTGTCTCATATATGGATTTAACATCGTCCGCTGCTCAAAATACAGCATTAAATTAAGATAAATAAAGTTGGTTCTATGCCAGAAACACAAACTATCTATAATGCTTACAAGAAAACATCTTAAAGTACAAAAAGAAGTAGGATCAAGCTACATTTGAAAATTTATGTAAGTTAATTATTAATGTTTTTGCTTAAAACCCACTTTAAACCATCATCGAGTGCTTGTAATAACTTACAATTGTGATCTATAATTGATTTTGATTTGATTTTATAACGCCACACTGCTTATTGTCGTCCTTTATTGTTATAATACCATGAGCTGCATACAAAACACATACAGAAAATATATTGTCATAATCATATGTCTATTTGCTTTCATGTTTTATGTGTAGAAATATATTTCACTCAATTGTTTTTTTTAAATAAGGAAGATTTAGAGAGTTAACACGCTCTCATAAAGGCCTTTCCACACTGAGTGCGAAAAAGCGAAACGAATATCGGATGGGGATGCGATGGTGCGCTGGAATAAAACAACTGATTCCTGTGGATGCTTCCACATAGACCACGAACATTCGCGCACCGAAAATGCGAATGTTTTTTTTTTTTTTTAACTAGTCCAACGAATTATTGGACGGCCCGTGTTTTCGCTTTGCGAAACTGAAAAGATTTGTCGGACTGGTTCGAAAAAAAAACATTGGTATTTTTGGTCTTGCTTTTTCGCGCTCAGTGTGGAAAGGCCTTTAAAAGTGAAAAGAAACTTGAGGCTCCATTTGTAATCCTTCTGACAGAAACATTTAATCTCAAATATAATATTGTGCTCAATTAACTTTATTTATTTCAAGTTCCTCGAAGAGTTTCCACTATGATACTAGAGGACCTACTGACAGTTTCTAGAGTTCATGAATCATGAAGAAAATTGTGAATTTTATAAACTCCTCAGAGAGCTGCAGACAGATTCACAATAATAAGAATAAAATTAATTTTTCCTTCTCATATTGTAACTCATTTTGTAACTATCAACTCAGACCCCGAGAATATTGAACAAGAGGATTGCGCAGAACCTTTGCACACACTGATATTGCAAGACATATTAAAGTTGTAACGTTATTGTTGGTTTTTATTTTGGCTAAATCACGTTTTAGATAGGATGTCAACAGTTTAAAAATAACTGCATTGACTATGTACAGATAAGTGCAATGGTAATATGTATTATTCTCTAATTCTAACATTATAACATGAATTGCAGTGAAACTGTTATTACATGCAATATTACATGTTATTACATCAGACATTACATGCAAGATGAAATGAAAATGACATCCAAAATTTTCTGAAAACAGTTGGTTTCCATCAGAAATACAGTGACATAAAAACACCTGCACCGGGTTTCGATTTTGAAACGTGCAGTGCTCAACCAAGCGTTCTCCCCACCCGCCAAACATTCAAATTTCCGTAGGCGGGATTTTTCTTAGTGATATCATAAATACAGGAAAACAACTTTGTAGTCCAAATGAGCTGTTCGTTGTAATTCTTGAAAAGGGATTTTTTTTAAAAAAACGAAATATCTCCCTTTGGAGTGGACTTTGAGATTTGTAACTTTGTAGATCGTTTTATGGCCAAACATACACACTACACACTGACTAAAATTCAAAAAGTGAAAAAGCATAATAGGACACCTTTAAGTATTCAAAAAAGAATACTTCTAAAAATCAAATTGTTACAACCCGAATATTGGGACATTTTTTAAATTTGAATAAAATGAAAACTAAAAGACTTTCAAATTACATGAGCCAATATTTTATTCACAATAGAACATAGAGAACATAAATGTTTAAAAAGATAAATTTTACACTTTCATCCACTAAATGAGCTCATTTCAAATTTGATGCCTGCTACAGGTCTCAAAAAAGTTGCCATGGGGGCAACAAAGGGCTGAAAAAGCAAGAAATTTTGAAAAGATTCAGCTGGGAGAACATCTAGCAACTAATTAAGTTAATTGACATCAGGTCTGTAACATGATTAATTATAAAAGGGATGTCTTTGAGAGGCAGAGTCTCTCTGTGAAAGTGCGTAAAAAAGATTGTGGAATACTTTAAAAACAACATTCCTCAACGTGAAATTGCAAAGGCTTTGCAAATCTCATCATCTACAGTGCATAACATCACCAAAAGATTCAGAGAAACTGGAGAAATCTCTATGCGTAAGGGACAAGGCCGAAGACCTTTGTTGGATGCCCGTGGTCTTCGGGCCCTCAGATGACACTGCGTCACTCATCAGAATGATTCTGTCATTGACATTACTAAATAGGCCCAGGAATATTTCCAGAAACCACTGTCGGTAAACACAATCCACCGTGCCATCTGCAGATGCCAACTAAAGCTCTATCATTGAAAAAGGAAGCCATATGTGAACATGGTCCAGAAGCGCTGTCATGTCCTGTAGGCCAATGCTCATTTAAAATGGACTGTTTCAAAGTGGAAAAGTGTTCTATGGTCAGACGAGTCCAAATTTGACATTCTTGTTGGAAATCATGGACGCCGTGT
>JAFVLL020043750.1:0-63519 GCA_021397915.2 Tor tambroides
TAAAGAGAGGCAGCCTGCCATTCTAATGACAGGACCAGCCAACCCCCCCATACACCCCACCCCTAATGGGTATAGCTGCACATCCACGTCTGGACACGGCTGGACCACGTCACAGCTTATAAGGTTGTTTACGTGCGGATTACACCTCTCTGGGGATTGCATTGTATGCCAAACCTGACCTGGCTGATAGAATCCAAATGGAAACTTCGAATTGAAACAACGTTATTGGATTCTATGATTGGCCCACCCAAACTGACAAGCGACGCCATAAATCCTGCCATATAAATCCTATTTTTTGTTTTAACCAACTGACTGCATCAAAGGCCTTTAGCAGCTATTCCTTTTACTTCTCGACTAGTCATTCAGGGGTGTACTTCTCTTACAACAACATAACACACTGCCTAGCTACCATAATATGAAGCATCGTTGGAAAAATTAAATGCACCTTAGGTCGAACATTCCTTGACTAGTCAACGCAAACCAAATTTTGTCGACTAGCAGAACTAACGTGCAAGACTGTAAAATCCCTAGTGCATCAAGCAAAACAGAATGCTGTTGCTCCCCAAAACTTTATTTTAAACAATATAATCAGGGATGCACATAAGTGTTGCGCAGGTGCACATGCACAACCAAAATAAAAAATGCTCTGGGTAAATAAGTCCCAAATCACCATTTTAGATTGACTTAACGTAATGCTGTTTAAGATTTACATTTGCACTGAAAGCATAAATCTATTCTATGCACTGTCGTTTCAGAGCAAAATGCAAAAGTGACATTTCATTCACCGATGCTTCACTAGGCAGCGATAAAACCAACAGCGCATATAATTACTTGCTGGCAATCTGCCAAATTGTTACGTTTTTCGAGTTAAGTTTAGAAAAATGACGAAAATTCCTTTAAAAATAAATAAATTAGAGAAAATGTAAATATAATCATTTTATTTTTAAGTGTACTATAAAATAATTATATTTTTAATACTCACTTTTTATGTTAAATATAATAGTATTATCGCACATTATTTATTTTATTAAAAAAATAAAGCACAATAATTCTGTCATTGCTATTATTAATTATTTTATTTTTTATAGTTATTTATGTTAGCTAAAGGAAATGTTTGTTTTACATACATTCAGACGTGTCAGGAAGAATGGTGAGCTGCCCAATAGCAGGACCTTTAAAGTCATTACTGCACGCCCCATCTAGAGATCAGTCTCAGACGTGACACTAATCCTGCTAACATATGGAGACGATGAGAATTATTACAACAGAACGAATTACTGCACTAGACTTCCTCTGCCTTAGGAATCGTCCATGCTCCTAGTGACACAGGCAAACATTTCTTCAAGATACCTGTTAGATATTTCAACATGACAACATTTTTGACTGCATTTCAACAACACTCAACATCAGAAGACCTGAAATGTTCTGTAAAAATGTCATTAGTTGAGTGTAAGATTGAGAGTTCAAGTCTAGATGCTCTTTATTCATGGCGATGACATGATGGGGTTGGCCATAACCTAATTCTTGGTGCTCTGTTTGCTGACCTAGTGATCTAGTGGCTTGATATACTTCCCGGGCAAAGCTTTCCCAGATTAATCAAGATCAAAGAGCTGTCACGCCAGCTCCCAGACATCCAAATCCATTTGGTTTCACAGTTGGGTTCCTCAACAACAGCAGAAGGGTTGAGTCTTACAAGACTTAGCTGAAACTGCTCTGGTACTTACTGGGGTAAATCAATATGTGGAAAAAATTTGTTATATTCATGGACGAAGATGTCAGGTGTGATACTGTTTAATAACTGAATGTGTGTGGATACCATTTTTGGATTCCACAGTCTAGAGGCATTGTAGCGTGTCTTTCCCCAAGAGGGGTGCTCCAAAGCATTATTCAGTTTAATTGAATGAGGCCAATTTTAAGCTCAAACTACTGCGTAAGTTTTATGTTGGGCTACCTGTTTGGAAGGGTTTGGAAGAGTGTTTTGGAAACAGTCATTATTTTACTTTTTGTTTAGGTGCCACTAGTGCAGAGAAATAACACGATTTACCTTTAAAGTCCACAGCATTCGTAGACCATTTTACTTCTATAGTGTGTTGCATTTGTGAGTGAAACATTTGTGAAAAGTGTTTTATATCAGAATGGAACCATGGTAGGTCAGGTTCACCCCTGAGATCCATCTCTACACTACTGTTCAAAAATTTGGGATCAGTAAGATTTTTAATGTTTTTTTTTATACTAATGTGAAAGATTTGTTTATGTTTTTGTTTTCCAAGAACTGTCTTATTCTCATCAAGGTTGCATTTATTTGTCCTTTGTCGTGCATTTGTTTTTCATTATTATTAAAGTTGAAAAGTTGTACTGCTTAATTTTTTAATGGCCGTTTGGACTATGAAGGCATATTAATAAAGTAAAGTTAAAATTCATGAAGACTTTAAGC
The DNA here is from genome assembly GCA_021397915.2 of Tor tambroides. Lineage (NCBI taxonomy): Eukaryota > Metazoa > Chordata > Actinopteri > Cypriniformes > Cyprinidae > Tor > Tor tambroides. The sequence goes on from JAFVLL020043750.1 coordinate 2,435, forward strand.
TTAAGATCTTGTATCCACAACCTAATCTTAAAATGACTGTAGAAAATATGTACATTTATACAAGTCATTTAATTAAGATCCTCTGTGTCAGATGTTCCAACGCAGTTAAAAAATCTCATCAGTGTATAACAAGCTTAGTTTATGTAATCATTCAGGCTTCTTTTGGCATTAAAATATCTTTTGCAGCCTGATTTGCATCAATAAACAGCAGCGAGTGTGGCTTTTTAATGCCTAATTGGGATCTAATAAGTGGTCGTATTTTTGCGAGTGCCGGGGTTCAACCCTATTAGTTGCTTGGCTGCCCATAACATTTGCTTCCTCCCTCAGTACTTCAGTGTTGCGGGCATGATTGTGAATGAGATTTCTCTCTCTCTCTTCAACGTTTTATTTTTGAAGTGCTAAAAATAGACCCCCCATTAGCCACATCGCCTGTTACAATGTGTCAGCAATCAGTAAGGAAAGCACGCTGTGCAGAAATTACAATGGTCGCTTTTTTCATCTCCCTCCCTCTTTCTCTCTCTCACTCCTTTTCTCTTTAGCACCCCCCCCCCCCCCCCACACACACACACACACACACACACACACACATACACACATGCACACACGCCCGCCAGAGCTCTCAAAACCTCTTCCCTGGAGAAACAATCGGGCCTAATTTATGGGTGAGGTGGGGAGAAGCTTTTATCTTTGAATTGCATCTGAACTCAGTGTTCATCTGTGATGTTTCAGTATGGTGCAAATAGGGTTGAAGTCTGTAAGATGATGCTAATTTCCCATCAGTACCATTGCCCTGGTAATTTCTCCACACTGTGCTGTGCTTTAGTTGAGAATGTCTGTTACAATGAATATCTCTTGAGCCAATGTGCTGTTACAACACAGTCTTATTTTAATAAACCTGTCAATAATAATAATTGTAATTAACAACTGCACTATATTGCATTGTTGTGAGCTGTATTTTGAAAGCTGATGATTGTTAGCTGTTGAAAGCTGTTTCTAGTGTGCTATTTTTGGTGGCTGAAAGATTATTTAACATATTAGGCATATGTAGAAAACATGTGTCTTGGCATTTCTACCAGCTATTTTGTAATTATTAGTGAAAAATGCTGTCAAAAGGTTTAGTAGCATATTGTATGCAAGATACTCAACTGGCTGTGTCCCTGTCCATGGTGCTGATCCAGGAGCCCATGACCATACGAAAACCAACTTGGAGTATTGTGGCTTTTAGTCCATCTATACATGGGAAACATGAATTCAACAATTTTTATTTCCAGTTCTTATTCCTCTTAAGAATTCCTGTTGTTTTTCATCAGCAATTCTTTTAGTACTTTTACTGATTAAATAATAATTTCAATGATAAATTTAGACATTTATAAAACAGTTATTGGAAAAGATTACTTATTTATGTGATTGCTCATTTTAGAGGTGACATAATTGGTCGATATATTTATAGAATACTTATTTAATACATCACATTTATTTAGTACATCAATATTTATAGAATACTGCTGACAAAACACATAACATGTAACTGCATATTGTTAGAAGAACAACAGTCAGTAACTAACTACACTGAACCGACTCCAGACAATTGTATGTTGTTTTTGCATGCAGCCCCTGATGACAAGTAAAAAAAAAATAAAAACTTCCATTGACCAACAATCAATTGGTTTTGAAGGAATTGTTCATTACTTCCTTACATTGGCAAATCTGTCAAGTTGGGATTTTGCAGAGCTCTAATACAAACCTAAAGTACTGGCTGTTTAAAAAAGGGAAAAGACCTTCAATATGTCCCACCCCAACATAAGAAAGAAAAGTAAGCTTATCAAGCAATTTCATGAGGTCTTTAAGTGGTTTTCCTTGAGAAACAATACCTCAACAGGATGGTTTTAATTGGTCTGGGATTTGAGAAAGCGTCATAGGGAATATTTAAAATTTTGCATTTTACTCAAAGGGATAAGCAGTTTCAGTTTCAGCGATCATGCTAGCCTTCTCAACTTTTAGAGACGTCTTGGATTCGAATCAATTTTCAGACATCAGATTTTAATGTAAGTAAGTAAAGAAGATGAGTGATTACAGCAATTGGGGATCTTCACTAAGCCTGAGTCTGTTTATAGAGCTCCTACTCAGGGATACGGTTCTCAGGGGGCAACAGAGGTCCTGTGGGAAGAGGTCAATTAACAGCAGAAAGAAGAAGCCCCATTTAGCTGTGTTTTTCATCCTTCAATTGTAATTTAATAAAAAAATGGGAGCAGTTACCCTGAGGCAACTGTTGACATTGCATTCTGAGCTGTGGCACCGCTAAGCTATTGCCGTTTTTTCTAATGTATTTATACATCATTTCTGAACAGAGGACTCTGTTACTAATTCATCTACATAAAGGAGTACTGTAGCGCCCGGGGGCACGAACAAATGAGAGCAGTTAGCGTCGCGCACCCTCCTCTCGACGGTTCCCCACCCCTCCTTCTCGTGTATACCCACAGCCGACTGCTCTGTTAACTTGTCACTTGTCATCGCCAAAATGGAAGGAACCATATGCCACACTGTTTGTTGGAACAACCACCCCCAACCTCCCTGCACGCTGCTGGCGCTTCTCTGCTATCAAACAACAGAGTGTCGCTACAAAGGGAGCGATCCCTTGCGCAAAGTGACTTCAATCGAGGATGAAAGCGCCGCCTGCTTCTCCCTGCCATCTGATTCCCCGATTTGCCATCGATGATCAGAGAGAGTCTCCACGCTCATTTTTATCTCTTGCATAATGCAGGAGTGTATTTCACTCCAGTGATGACGAGGGAATATCTGCCCTAGCAGGCTAACACAGCTGTTAACTCTTCTACTAGCATTATATACTGTGTGACAGTCTCTGTGCTGTAGGGGAAACCCTCTGTCCTGACGTCACCCAATGCTTGCGTACGAATGTGACCCACTGACTTACAGAGAGGTTCTTGTTCATTTATTTGCAATCAGTTACAACACATTAACTTGTGCGCAGTTAGCATTAGCGTTGTGAGTTGGGACTTCAAGTGTGAGTTAGGGAGAGTTGACCATGGGCGTATGGAACCATATTGCCACATGTCGACCCATTTTTAGAAAGTTGCCCCACCACTTTTTTGGGGGGGGGATGATAGTCATAGTTTGAGGGGGGGTTTTTTTTGTTTCTCTTGGCCACAGTGCAAAGAAAAAAAAGTAGCTTTCCACAAACAAACTATGACAAAGCAGAAGCTTCTGCCACCTGGTTGCTAAATGAACTCAGAAGTGGACAAAATGTGTCCTGAATGTGTGACCCCTAAGAGGGCAACTGCCCACTTACATGCCTTTTAGCAATAATTTTAGGATCACAGGATGAACGTTATGTCACCAGATTAATAATCAGCCAGGCTGATAAGGTTTATGACAGATGTTCTCAACCCTGGCCCTTGAGGTCTACTGTCCTGCAGAGTTTAGCTTCAACCTTGATCAAACTCACCAGCTTGTAACTTTCTAGTAATCCTGAAGACCTTGTTTAGCTTGTTCAGGTGTGTTTGATTAGGTTTGGAGCTAAACTTTGCAAAAATGTGGGCCCTGAGAGCTGAAAATCCCTGTAAGATCATTTCTACATCCCAATGTTGGACAGGTTCATTTTCAGTTTAAAATACAGCAAACTGGATTTTCAAAAGCACAATTAGACCTGTCAAGTTTCTCAACTGGCTCGTTTGAACTTCGTCTGGCCCATAACATTTCTCGTTGGTCAAGAAATGCCCATCCATTCATTTGTCCTGTTTTCTCTATGTTCTTGCACACCACCGCTATTGAGACTCTCACTCAGCATTCTCGCTCAGCTGAAACTTTGAGTAGTGCCTTAAGTTGAAAGTATAGTTCAGTTGTCCATTTGCCATAATTTTCAAGCCTTTTTTAGTAGTCTGAATGCATCATCTGGAATAGACTGCACTTATTGGTTGTGACATTGCTTTTAAGAAGTACTTGAAGAAAAAGAAGAAAACTGGCTATAAAAACAACAGAAGACAAAGGTTGAAAGAACAAAAATGGATGTGCAAGAAAAATGATGAAGAAATGATGCATCTCCATGCAGTCCTCTGCAGGTCAAGTGAAGTATACAAAGTCATTTGTGCATGTGTCGACCGTGTCCATACAAATCCATGGTCAATGGAGGATCCTTAGAAAGTCTAGGACGCTTGACCATGCGCAAGATGTTAATGGCAGGCAGAAAAACGAAGCATCGCGGAGGCTTTAACTGTGAACGCGTCATGCACAGAATTGGGTGCCACTCACTGTGCATTTGGCTGATTTATGGCCATGCTTCGAACAGGGGTTAGGCTCATTTGCCGCGGAATAATCAAAGCATAACCCGATGCCTTATGTGTCTTTCCCTCAGCTTTTATGGGAAACGGTTAGAGCCTTACGCCCATCAGCCGAGCCTACTAACACTTCCAGTACGTGCAAGGTTAGTGCTGGCAGAGGAGATAGCGTATAAATACTGTCAGAGAGCTCATCCATCGCCACTGACCGCATTTCACCCTTCCATTGGCAGCCTGTAATGTATGTTAATGGCACTCTAGAACATTAAGAGAGCGTTGCGCAGACATTTGTCTGGCGGCTCTGAGCGTGTGTACACATGTACAGGAAGGCTCATAAAACACAGCAACAAGGGCCGTCTATGGCAGCTGCTACTTAATCTGATTACATCTCATTCAATCTGGAGAGACCTCTGTCTAATGTCTGCCAGTTACGTATGGGCACAGCTGTGCGTACGTTACAGGATCTGCACCATATGGACCGGTGCCGATCTCAGCCTCGCGTGCTGCTGCGAGCCAGCGATCGCGGCGATGGTGGTCTTGTGCATGCACGGTGCACAGGTTTTTATCTTCACTTTAATCTCGCCCTCATTGTAGCCTCTCACCCATTTCTGTCTACCTCTAAGCCTCGCTGCCTGTCTCTGCTGCCTGTTACCCGCTTTGACAGTAATTAATCTTGAAAAGGACATTTTTAGTGGAGGATTTCAATTAAATTTAGACAACCCTCCCCACACCGAGCCCAACCTCACACTACAAATGTTGCTCTGTGATGTTTTGCTCTGCACCTAAATACAGCTAAATACGGAAGTAGTCAGGACAACTATGTGGTCAGAAATGTTTAATACTTTATGAATTACACTGCAATTTCTGTATTTCTTTCTTGATTCCTGTACAAATATATAAACATCCTTAAAACAGGATAAATCTATTGGAGAAACTTGGTTTTCAGAGAATATGAAAGTTTATTTTTCTTGACCCATTGAGAAGTAATTTTGTCTTGTTTTGTGCATAAATCTAAAAATTTAGTGAGGTTACCAAGAAAAGGAATTGAGATAAGGAAAAATAAAAAATCTTTCATAGCTTTTTTAATATTGTATACTATACCTATATATATATATATATATATATATATATATATATTTATTTTCTTTTTTATATTATATACGCTAGAGGTAATATATACAGTATATGTTATATAGAGATTTATGTAGAGCCAATTAAAAAGAAGAAAGCAAGCATGGATTTAAAGGACCCTGAATTCTCATCACAGTGTGAAGGTCATCCACACTGTAGGGGGCGGCATCTCTGTTTCAGTCCTCCTGTTGAAACACTCACACTGTCCTTCTGTTTTCCCTCAGGATTTGCCTGACCTTTTTCATTGGGTCATGAAGACATCTCTCTCTGTCATAGCCAAGAGCCATCAACAAGCAAACAAACACAGACACACACACACACACACACACACACACACACACACATTAACCTTCTTGTTCTACAGATCTGTGTACTAGTGTTAAATGCTACTGCTTTTGATGGCGGTAATGACATTTCTGCCAGATAATACTATGATATTTTTTGTGTTTGCCTTACCGAATGTGGCATCCTGTCAGCAATATCCTGTCTGCAGGCCTTTTTGATTACTGTCAGTTTAAGGCACCGTTTACACTAGTGCGTTTTTGTTTAAAAACGCATAAATTTTACTACGATTTACGCCTATCGTTTACACTACTCCAGCGTTTTCGAGGTCGAAAACGGAGACTTCTGAAAACGCAGCAGACCCCGTTTTAGTTTGAAAACTCCGGGGTTGCGTTTCAGTGTAAACGGACCAAAACGGAGACTTTTGAAAACGATGGCGTGGCTGCCTACATTCGCTCTGCGTATCCTTGACGACCATGTAAACAATAACATCATGCTCATTATTGTACCCATAGATATATATAGGTAGATCCCCATTCGACCACTCCAAGCATGGAGACGCATCCGCCATCTAAATAATAGGGCATATACCTATACATATCTATGGTTGTATCTGCATGAATGTTCACGTGGCATGCGTTTTCGGTTGTGTAGTGTGAACGGAGATTGTTTCTGAAACGCCAGTGTAAACGGGGATCGTTTTCATTCTAAAACGCCGTTTTAAAACAAAAACGCACTAGTGAACGAGGCCTAAGACAAGTCCAAAAATGCTGGATCTGGCAACACGGTGAAGGCTGCACCCGCGCCCTCACTCACAACTCTCTCAAGCCTCATTCACTCCGCCAGCGTCTCGCAGCAATCATTTTCATACTACGGACGCTAAACATTCTTGCAAACTGTCTAAACTTTATTATACATGCAGACAATAATAGTATGAGGAGTTTTAAATAGCAAATTCATCATTCAGAGAAAATTTACCAATGTCCAGACAGGACAGGATGAGTAGGCTATATTTCCCAACATAGACTCATTGGAAATACGTGCCTCTACCTACATTTCTGCGAAACTCAAAAAACATACACGAATTGCTGCAGTTTCCAGTTGAAATGAACACTTGAGGCAGTAAAACTCCAGCTGCATCAACAAATACGTTTTTATATCACTTTTGCATTTGTTAATACTATCGGGTAGGTTTAGGGTTGGGTTTGGTGCAGGGGATATTTCCAGCACAAGTATAAAGCATTAACTTTTAGTGACACTCATCAGATATTTGAATTATGAACCACCGCAACATGTGCCTATATCAACATAACAAAAACGCGTTGAACCCGTGTTTTAGCACCACTCACTGGACGTTTCGCTTTTAAACTGCCGCGAAACGTGCAGTAAGGTACATATTTCGAATGTGCCTGGGTTGATATTTCCAAGAGAATTTGTCTTGGCTTGGACTCTACTTGAATGACCTGGTCTTCATTAGGCATAGAAAATGTAGTCTTGGGAAGCAGATAAAAAAATAAGCAATTTACTAAAAACTGAAAATCTTCCATTTAATTTTCCATTTAGCAAATTTGAACTGGCATGTCACGTTTGGTGACAACACAAGCAAGCACCAATAGTGTTTTGGCATCAATGACACAATGCCAGTTGTGAGTATAATAAAGATTTTTTTCTCACATTTGGCTTTGAAAATCTTGGAATATAACACAAGAGTTATATGGATCATTTTTATGGTGTTGTTTGTTCTTTTTGACCTTGGCAGCTGTAGACACTATAAACTGCAGTTCTGAGGGAAAAACTGTTTTTTTTTCCCCTAAAATGTTCCGAGAAAACAAAATAAAGAATATGGTTTTATAACAACATGAGGCTAAATAATGACAGAATTTTCATTCTTTATTTCAGCAATTCTTTGAAACATACGTGTTGCTACAAAAACGCTAGGAATAATGGCTGAGATGGCATTTATTCTGGAGCTGACATCTTTGTTGCTCCTTTCCTTTGCTTTATTCTTCTGATATGAACAGGATACAGTTCTTGTCCAAGTCACACACCTGACACATCACACTCTCAGAGTCTAGCGCAGACACGCTCAGCTTTCCCTGTCTCGCTATCTCTCCGGTTGTCACAGTAACCGTCTCACCTCCTCTCTCCAGGCACACCTAATGAGGTGAGTGCAACACGGCCGTAAGAGAGGAGAAGGGAAGTAACGGGGTGTTAGCACAAAAGAACACGCTTTATTGAAGTCATGCCAAATATGTGTTTTGTGAGCATTCTCCGGGTTTCTGTCACATATTTCCAGTGTGCTGTAAGTGTCGCTGTCAGCCAGTGCTGCCTGCTTTCAAAGACAAAAACAGGAGATGCAAAAAAATGCACGTCGAGAAAGGGAGAGAGAAAAATGCAGGAGAATTGCGAGACAGTATGTGACAAGGCATCTGACGTCTTGAGGTTGTTATTCATCCAGTAACACAGAGCTCCTCCCTCGCTCAGGCATTCGTGTGTTCTTGTCCTCTGTACGCTGTGTGGCTGTTTGCTATCTTGCAGTTTCACGAAGGATAAAGGGAGGCCATTCAATACGCTTGTTTACTGTGGGGGTACCGCGGTACACTGATGCTATCGGATGATAATAATGTGGTATTTGATTTATACCAGTCGCTCTCAACTGGTTTTGCTTCAGGATTCACGTTTTGCTTTGGACATCGAGCGAAGACCCAACACAATGCCTAAAAAGCTCCTTGAAATACAACTTTAGGCCTAAATGTAAGAATTGTGTATTTGAGTTGCATAAAAAAAACTTATTGTGATGCATATTTGTCATACATAAAAAAAAAAACATGGCATAGTGTATTATTAACTATTTCAAAATGCACTTATTCAAATTACTTACAATGAACATAAATCTGTTCATTGTGAAAACAAATATACTCAGTTAAAAAATTATTAACATGGTAAAGATGTGGCTAGCTGTGGAACAAGTAATATTCAGTTAGTTAAAAAGAGATTGAAAGATGTTGGATTTGTTATTATATAAATAATGCATATAAAATAAAAAAAAGCATATAATACAGACAATCATGTAGTATACAGTATAAACCTGGTTAATGTCTATTTAAGCTTATTAGTACTATTACAGAAATCTTACATGTTTCTTACCAGTTTCATTTATGTATGACTGGCAAATATGCATCACAGTAAGTTTATTAGTTTGTTAAATCTGTGTAATCCAAATAGATGTAAATTGTATATGCAACTGAAATACATAAATCTTAAATGTAATGAACTAGCAATAAACAACAGTTTTTTCAGAGTATTTAGTTGTCCAGATTTGTTAATATAAGTATGCTATTGTTCATTTTCTAATTTTTAAGGCTTTTATTTATTGTATTTTTATTTTTTACACATTTGTTTATTGATTGATTGTTAAATGGTCGGATTTATTTTATTATTTGCAATACAATCAGCTTTTTGTTCCTCTTTTTTGGAATCTAAATTTGGCCAACCTGGGTCTGCCATTAATTAAAAAAAAAAAAAAAATGCTGATGCTTGATATAAACTTGGCCAATGATAAAATGAAGTGTTAAGCCACATAACCACTTAAGGCATCTCAAGTCTCGTCGAGGCTTCCCTCCCGAGTCAGCAGCAGAATGTGTTTTATTGGTTTGCATCGTCAATTACATTAGCTTTAATTAAACACACTTTACATGACTTTACTTGTCTGAAAAGCTATTACAAGAGTTCAGAGAGAATACACAAGCAGAAATTCATCATGTCCTTGGCGTTTTGTCTATAATTGAAGAATAACTAGTGTGTGTTTAGCTTTATTTGTTGGTATGTCAAAGATGTAGCATTCAAAGCTAAAAAAATTGTGGTATATGCCATTTAAAATCAGATGTGGGATATTCCTACTTGATATCCATGACTCTGAAGATGATGTAGGAAGAAACATGACAGTGGTACTGTGTGCCAGTCTCCTGTCATGCTGCAACTAAATTTTGCAGGTGTACGATTATTAATGCAGAGAATCATTTTTTTCCACACCTGTCTCTGTGAATGCTTGCTAAACAGGCTCTATTGTGGTCGCTTTGACTCACTGATTCATTGTATTTGCTTAAAAGTGAACATTTATCATCAACTGCGTAGATCTCCCTTGGCTCCCATGTTCCTATGATATCACACACCCACATTTCAGCTAAATGTAATTGTACATTTCAGCACAAGCATCCAATTTGAAGAGGAGTTCATTGCACTTTTCCAAGTAGGCAGTTGGAAATTCTGCATTGAATGGAGCACAGCATAATGCGTTTCATTTATAGATGGCTTTTTGAGATTCTGAGATTCATATAGCTCAATCGTTTCAGGCAGACTGTCATCAGCGGCTCTCATTAGCGTCCTAATAAAGACCCCACGACAAGCAGTTCAGTGTAATCAGTCAACGGGGACAATATTTACAATCCTCGCCATCTTCAGCTCCGAACACGGACCAAGACCGGGGCTTAAGACTCTCTTCCATTTTTACCCCTTTTTTCTCACCGTCAACTTAATTAGTCACATCAGACGTTAATTGCACCAAGTGTAGGAAGTCGCAATCTCAAGTAGATCAAATTAAGCAGCGTGCAAAGCTTGAAGTGTCTCATTTCTGCCGGTGCACAGACAATCTCAATTCTGCGGGGAATACGTCACGTGAGCAAACCTCTCTTACGGCTGCTAAACAGGATCTTAATGCTGGAAATCACCCCATTTGAATTGTTAAGTGAATACGCGCTACTCGCGGTAAGAGGTAACCCATCTCTGGTGTGAAAAAGAGTTAATGCTTCGGAAATGACTATGTATGAATGCCTTCCTGTAGCTCAGACAGTACAGGATGGTGCTAGCAACGCCAATTTCATAGGTTTGATTCCCAGGGAAAGCAGTGACTGACAAAAAATGTGTACCTTGAATGCAGTGTTAGCCGCTTTAGATAAAAGCATCTACCAAATGCCTAAATGTACTGTCAGCAGTATGGTAGAAGATAGTGGAAAACAGTCAAGTTATCTTAAAGGTAATATGTGTGTGTATGTATTAGTTTATTTTTATTTTTTCCTATTCTAGTTTAAAGAGGTCATATGATGCGATTTCAAGTTTTCCTTTCTCTTTGGAGTGTTACAAGCTGTTTGTGCATAGATAAGATCCATGAAGTTGCAAAGACTAAAGTATCAAAACCAAAGAGATATTCTTTATAAAAGTTAAGACTCTGCCACGCCCCCCTAAAACAGTTCATTTAAACATGCCCCCACATGTCTACGTCACTGTGTGGGAAGATTTGCGTAACACCGCCCAAATGTATACGCAATGAAAGAAGGCGGAACTATTATTCTCGCTGTAGTATTGTTGCTGCCGACACCATGTCGTGTAGACGCTGTGTGTTTCGTTGTGAAAGAGAAAGTACTTTGTTTGGGCTTCCAAAAGAGGACACAACTAGAAATCAGATGTTAAGTTGTATTTACAACACTGTTCCAGAACAGTTCAACCCAAATAGGTAGAGTGTGTGCAGCGCATTTTACAGAGGACTATTTCCTGAACCTGGAAGAGTAGCCTACAATGCTGGCTTGCACAAAAGCTGTTTCTATAAAGTGGGGCAATTCCAACTTTGCAAGGACAGTCTGACGCTTCTGACTCACAGCCTGTAAGTACATTTCGATATTTAAAGTATTTGCCACTGACGATTCAAATGCGAGTTTTGAGCAGTGTAGAGTAGCGCTTGTTGTTTGTCGTTTCTCTGATCACAAATGCAGACATGGTAATGTTTAAAAAGACCGTATGAGTCATTATAATCAGTAATCAGTAATAACCACTGGATGCAACAAATGACTCATTTATAATGGGTTTTATTGTTTTTGTGTCGTCGTGCCAGGACACGGCATCACAATACGGCAAGGGGCGTAACATTTCCGTCTCATGCTTGAGGTATTTGGCCAATCACAGCACACTGGATAGCTGGCCAATCAGAGCACGCCTTGCTTCTCAGAACGATGAGCTTTGTAAAAATCGATGCGTTTCAGAAAGGCGGGGCATAGAGGAGCAACAATAATGTACAGTATGTGGAAAATAATGTGTTTTTTGAACCTTAAACCGCAAAAACACATTGCATTACACCAAACACACAAAATAAAGTTATTTTTAGCAACGTCATATGACCCCTTTAATATGTAGAAACTTACCCACCTTATTTTATAAAAGCAGGACCGTCCATTTGTAACTTGCATTCATTTGTGCAAAAGCTTATAAAATATAAGCTACAAATCAAAACATGCTAAACATTTGTTTGATGAAGCCTTTTTTGAAAGTTTGGAAAAAAGTTTAAAAATTCTTTACGTTTGTAGGTTTATAGGCCTGACAAATAGGTAAACTCCTCTTCCTGTTATCACAAATTACCTTCCTGGCCAATTCAATTTAAAATCTAACTGATCAATTGTAAAGGAACCTATACTTATATTTTGAATTTTGAACAGTAGAAGACAAGGGAGATGTTTGGGAAAGACATTTGGAAACATTATTTTTCAATTCCATCTGGTGCCACTAATGGCACAGGAATTACACACTACAGATGTACAAAACTCCTGATGAATAATCATATAAAAACAAACAATATAATGTTCATCTACTGCTTTTCAGTGTTTTAAGCCTCCTCTATTGAAGAGCTTCTATGAAGAGCCCTAATATCTCCAGCGTATATGAGGATCCTCTGTAGAAGGGTGGGTGAGATATAACTATACAGTGGCATCCATGACCTCGTCTGTGGGCTGAAGAATATGGCGAAGAGCTTTTAATGATCGCTGCACGACACAAGTACGCTAACCTTGTGTCCTGCAGGTCTAAGTGACCTAGCCTTTTCATTTTCAAAAGGTGCAACATGGTGTCACAGCACAGCTGTATTTGGGCTATGCATGAGTCACTTTGATGGTGCATATTCAACATAGATTGCTGAAGTAAAGGTCAAGCCCTCTGGTTAAGTTCAGGCTGCCCAGCCCCAGACACACGTTACATCTCTTAGAAAATGTATCCTATAATATATCCTGTAAGTTGAGTGACACTTCTTTTTGATCTGCTAAAACAATCACTATTGAGAAGTGAAGAAAATGGCAAAACAATAACATTTCTAAAACTAAAATAAAAACCGAAAATATTTGTGTCTTCTGTTAATAATAGTATGTATGTATGTATTTATTTATTTATTTATTTTTAAATCCTACTTTAGATCATGCTAAATCAGTTTCAAGGCTTCTATTGGACCAGCAGTCACTGTATTTGATTCTCGTCTTAAATTTTCAATGTACTGTGCGTTTTCTTTAGCTTTTATACAGGATAGCTGTGGTAGTTATGTTGCCCTCGCAGAAGCAGAGCTTTTTCTAATTTTACTGTTGGCATGGGTTTGGCACTCAAATGTTTGTAAAGAGTTTTTTTTATTATTATTATTATTATTGAGGTGAGTCAGTCTCATAAGAATACACAAGGCAACGTCAGCTTTGAATAACACCGTTCGTTGTTGATTCTTCAGTTTGCGTGTTTGTTTCCACATCCACAGTCAGATGAAATGTTTGCTGTACAACCCCAAACAATAAGTCACCATTACACACAGCAATAGATGGAGCCAATATTAAACTGTAAATATTAAATATTAAAGCTGCAATTCACGGCAGTCGTGCAACGCCCCTGGGTGTCTGCTATAATCCTGCAGTTTAAGTCATATTTGTTTTTAGCAGATTCTCTGTCTCTAAATGGTGCTAAATGAGTCTTTGATGGCCGTGTTTAATTCATAGCAGCCTTGCACAAACAGAGATCGCACAGAGCGGCGCTATGAATGATTAAACAGTGCTAATTTTGTTTGATAATCACACATAACTGTGCTTCCGTCTCAGGCGGTCAGGAGGACAGGGGTTTGGGGCAGGAGATCTGTTCCAGACGTGTTCATCTCAGCTGTCTGCACGAGTATGCACTCTGCTGGGATTTGCATAAGTACATGCAGAGAGGACGCAGTCACTGTTAAAAGCACACTTAGATCAAACCAAAGAGCTGGAGGCAAGATTGTAATTAGATCAGCCTGCGGCAGTTAAGAACTTCTTTATGAAAACATGTGGCCAAAGTCATTTTTCATTCTTTTAGAGGAATTGAAATCAGCCTTGGTGAGTGTTCGGAAGAGGAAAAAAATATACCTTAAAGGTGAAGCGTGTAGTTTCTATGCTGCTGGCAACACCAAAAATAATTGTTATACAACAACTACAGTAATAACTATTTTATAGCACACTAATCCTAAATAAGCTGCATGATTTCAGTATCACAAACATTTAATGGTAATTAAAAGTTAATTACTTAGGGTTAGGAATCTATAAATACCACTACTACCACCAGTAATAATTATTATAATACTAATTAATTATACATTGCATTATCTAAAGGTAATCCAGGCCAGGTTCTCTTACTAAAAACAAACAAACAAACAAAAAAAACACACAAACACATTGAAAAACGTGGTAACATGCAATTGTTACCTTAAATAAATATTTATACCTGATTTAACCCATGCAATTAGTTTTGTTTGAATGCATTTATGTATTTAAGTTGATTTAGTGTTCAAACTGAACATCTAAATCAGTGCTTAATTTAGATGTTACCATTTTTTCACTGCAGTTCCTCTATAGTGCTTTATTGACAATTCTTGAATAAGGAAAGACTGATGTTTCAGAAACTGTTTGTCAGGATTATGTAATAATATATCTCAAATAAGCAATAAAATCCAGTGCAATAATGGTAGCATAGATTTTGTTCCTTTAGCTCAAATCACGCATATATATATTATTATTAATAATAATAGCATTTTAATGTGCTTTTGTCATTTTCATTTTTAAATATTTTATTTAGTTTTCATTTATTTTTATTTCAGTTTTAGTTTTAATTATTTTAGTACTTCGGCTTACACTTTTTTTTTTTTTTTTACATTTTTCCTTCTAATATTTAAATTCTACTTTTATTTCAGCTTTAATTTAATTACTGATATAATAGTTTTAAATTGTATCTATTAACAACAGCAGCACTGATTTCCACAGCCACCGTATGAATCATTTGATTTCTCTCTTTCGTTTTTTACTATGAGTGATCCCTCTCCTCCCCCTTATAATGTTGACACTTTTCAGGAAGTCATCCTAGAAATGGTTTAAGCTATCACTGCCTTTGCACATTAAACCAGTATACAAGAAAGTATTAAATTACAGTTTAACAGTGGGATGTTGATGAGACCTGGATCAAGTGAGCTGTAGCTCCAGCCAAATGAAGAAACGTTAACCTGCGCAGCTTGCAAGATGGAGTCCAAGCACATAGAGATAGACGGATTTCCTCCGTGTGCTCTCACGTCAGCTTGATTCTGATTTGGTGGGGTAATCACATAGAAATGAACACAGATTGCATATAATTGATCCTGCTGGCTGTAATTAAGCACTAACAAGCTACATTGCAAAGGAAGTCCACACTGCCAATAACACAGTGCCTCAATAAAACATGATATTGGCTGCAGATATGCTGTGTGTGTGTTTGAGTTTTAGAGAGACTGACAGATGAAAGAAGAGAATAAACATATGCAGTGGGGAATGGCTGGAGTATTGTCTCTGTTTCTTACGGGAAGAGGGGTTGCGGACAGTTTCAGAGTCTTTCATCTTGAACAACATGCTCTGGGGGAGCGAGGGGCATTGTGAATTTTATGTGAAGTATTTCAAAGGCCTCGTACCGCCGCGGCTGATGCTTGTCAATTTCACTGGCTGTGCTGTTCGGAATAGTGAGGAATGGTGACTAATTATTACTCTCTCAGATGCGTTTCTCAATCTTAGCATGTGATTCTTTTCCTTACCATTTTTTTTCTCTTAACCCATCAGTCAAAATAAGATTTCACAAAATTAATTCATCAAAAAGGTTATTATAGTTAGCTAAAACTAGAGCTGATACCATAGAAATCAGTTAAATAATAATTACAATAAAATTATTTAAAAAAATAATTTTTTTATTAACTATTAACTATACAAAAAAAACTATATTTAAACAAATGACAAATGAAAACATAACATATATAAATAAGAACTCATTCAAAATCTCTCTCTCTCTCTATATATATATATATATTATATATGAATTAATTAAAGAAATTGCTATTAAATACTTTTTATGTCATAAGTTGTACTAGATTTAAGCATTACATTTAAGACTGTAGCATTGCATAACCTTGAGTACCTCATTTATTTTAAAACATGTTTCCTGCATAATCAAAATATTAAACAAACATTTTCATTCATTTAAAAAAATTGCACATTCATTAAATGCAATCATCTGTGCTTATAAATATATTGCCTGACATTACAGAAAGTTGCTATGCAACAAAAATAATCAGCTATTGTTCACATTGCAGTTTTAAATGTAGCTGATTGCTTATTTTGAATATCACTGCATGTCATTTTATTAAATGAAACTGAACACATCAAACGTCTATAAACACTATTGACTTTATATGTTTGAGTCATGAAGAAGGAAATGTCACTGTATTATGAATCACAGGCCCGAAGTGTTAAATATTCATGGCGAATGCTGTGTGGAAATGAGCGATAAAAAGGTTTGGGGTTCTGCCAAAGCAAATGGAAGAAGAAAAAAGACCAATGGGAGCTCTGTATTAACAGCGGTGGTTTAATGGCGCGAATCTAACGCAGGCCAATTAAAAGGCAGGCAGAGAGCATGGGGGTGGGCCTCCATTCATTTGAGAGGAAATTGAGGTTGAAATTAGGCATTGTGTGACCACGTGGCCTGTACAGAGTCTGGACCACTAGCAGCTTTCATTAACTCTTGGCCAACTCTAAGCACTGGCAAAGAGATAAAATGGATGCAATTGTGCAAATCCAGCAACATATTGCTTCATTTGGATTCTTCAGTGTCAGAAAGTTGCCTGGGTAGGATTTTACCAGCCATTTGCAAGATTTTACTTAAACTGAAACGTAAAGTCCACACTATGAGGCTTAGTAGGGGTGCTATGAGGCAAACTAACGCGGTGTTAGTAGTAACACACATAGTTTCAATATTTCCACACATGCTAGCATAACAAAATTTACGGTATTTACTAGGGTTATAACGGTACACAAACATGACGGTTCAGTACGTATCTCAGTTTTGATGTCACGGTTCGGTATGGTTTCGTTACAGCAAGAGAAAAAAAATGAACATAAATAGCTTTTTTCTTTTCTTTTTTTTTCTTCTTTTTTTCATTTAACAATGGTTTACTGAACAAATAGCTCTTTCTTTAAATAAATTAAATTATAATTCAAATTTTCCTATGGACAAAAAATCTACCTCAGCTTCTGCTCCAAACTATAGGGAGCCCTTTTACAATTAACAACAGAGCCCAAACTTAAATTCAATTACTATTTAATTTTAACTATAATAATCAACACTCAAATTTAAAAAAAGTATGCAAACATGTAAATTGTTTTTAAATTAACTTACAAATTATACAATTTCTATTTGTTGTTGAAATATAGGCCTAACAATTTACAGAGTCATAACTTCTTTCATAAAATATTTATGTAAACGTACATTACACAATTAAGACATCACTAACAGGTAAAGTAAATATAATGACGTAGTCTAATATTTAGCAAAATACTCTTCACTACTTCATTTCTCTAGCAAATAACGAGCTGTAGACACAAAATGACGTCTTTCCGTGGTTGAAACACTAATTGAGTGATTATGTGAGGGGCGAGATGTTCATTCATGTATATTTTATATTAAAACTAGTAATAAAGAGGAAGGGGAGGGTGATCACGCTCACTCGCGCTCCATGCGTTGCCGTCAGAACTGAGACGTTAGTATTAAGGCGACATGACGTGCCACATCAAAGAGAATCAAAACGGCATTTATTGTCTGAATTTCTTGAAAAAATAGAAAGATTTGTTTGGTACACGTGCGTACCGAACCAAAAGACCGAATTCGTGTACCATTACACCCCGAGTTGCCATATAAAAAATATATAGAGGAAAAAAGTGTGCCAAAATTCAAATTTTGAAGATATTGCTGAACATGTATTTTATCATAGTAAAACTACATTTCTGGCTTAAGTAGATTTTTCATCTCAGTTTTTAGTATTAATTTAAAATGAGACAAATCTGCTATTTTAATCTCCAGTCTCATGACATAAACGTACCTGGGTGCACTTTTTAGTGAGACCATTTTTACGTACCTTACGGCACGTTTTGCCGCAGTTTCAAAGACAAATGTCCACTGAGTGGCGCTAAAACACGGGTTCAATACGTAAACCCTGGCATGTTTTTATTACGTTGATATAGGTACGTATTGCGGCGGTTCAGAATTCCAATATCCGGGGACCATCGCTAAAAGTGAATGCTCTATCGTGTTGGAAATATGCCCTACCCCAAACCCAACCCTAAACTTACCCGATAGTGTTGACAAATACAAAACTGATATAAAAACGCATTTGTTGATGCAACCATGCTATTTGAACTTCCTTATATGCAGATTTGAACTGTTTTGTCGAACCGTAGTTACACGGGATTCGAACCGGAGCTCTTCACCTCTCAAGTACATCGCTCATAGATATGAAGCTGGATATGTGTGATGCTAACGTTCAAAAGCATCAGTTTTCAAATTTCCCAGCATATTAATATTGTTTCGAAGTCATAACATGATATTCTTCAAGTAATTGTCCAAAAATTACGCCTTATTAATCGAAACTGTAAATTTGTATGAAAAGGAATAAAAGGCGTCAGAGTTTTACTGCCTAGTGTTCATTTCTTTTGGAAACTGCAGTGATATGTACTTATTGGTACGTATTTCGCGTCTCGCTAAAAAGTGCACCCAGGTACGTTTATGCCATGAGACCAGGTAGCATTTATCAGTTTTAGATTTTTTAGTTTTTAGTGCTTCGCTAACTAGCAGGAGACACTAACCAGTTTTAAATTCCAGTTGCGCAGATGGGGAATGATGTAACACTGCGTTACAGTGTGCCCTGCTATTATTAAACTATGCTATTCTATGACATTAGCGATGTAATTTACACTATTTACTTTAATGAATCTTAACGAGAAACCACGATTGCACTGGCAACATGCGAGTGATTTACTCAAAATGTAGAGGGTTAATATTCAATATATTTTATTCCATACTGCAAAGTAAAATTAAAAACACTGACTATTTCAATCTGGATTTTTAGAGTATTGTTTTGTTAGCTTAGCACCATGCTAACCTCAACTCTATTGCTAGTAGGTGACTTGTGAGCTTTAAGTTAGAAGCACTTTGTGTGTTCATGAGAAAATTTAGATCAATCACTTGCAGATTCCATTGCAATAAGGATACTGACTTCAAAGATAACTTCCTACGTAGGCAGTGTATTGCGAGGCAGCTGACTTGATTTGGGAACAGACATAACATGTTAAGCCCCAGAAGGAAATGCATTCCTCCAGCTGTTGTATGATTCTGGAAGTGACCTTTGGTTAATGTCACACATCACAGAGTTTAATATCACTCCACGACTATATGCCATGACAAGAATTCTGTTGTTTTTTTTAACTTCCTTTCTCTCATTTACCATTGCTCCAGACCGCATGTGCTTTTATGAAATTCTGAGGCTCCATCGAAGATATTTTTGCTCAGGGTAATTATCACATGTTGAGAAGAAGAGGAGGACTAATCATCTGGAATGGAGGGAAAAGGAAATGGTTGTAAAGGAGCTACTGTATAGCTGAAGGCTACAATAGAGTAAGACTGCAGAAATAGACTGATTGTCTCAAAAATGCCCTCTAACCTCTTCAATTAAAAATTAAGTCAATTTTTACAGGATTTTCCTGGCTTTTGTAATGGAGCTGACCCCGTGTCTTGTCAAACTAATCTACTGATAAAGTGCGTTCCATGAGCTCATTAGTAAGACCTGGGGAAGTTTGAGTAACTACATGAATCTAATCACTTATCAACGTGTTGCTAACTATTGCAAAAGGAATTCCTGTAGGTAGAAAGTGTTATTGTCATTTGTTAAGTGTCAGTCCACCTTCTGTGCTGCTGGAACAGAAGTTGACTATAGCATGTAGCATAACTTGCTCAAGTGATTAGCACGTACATATGGAATAGGTTTCACGTGTAAAATCTTTAATGTTTAATGACTAGGACAAGATAATATTCAGAAAATGCAACTTGCAAAAAAAGATCTGAATTTGAGGTTACAATGCAGAGACTCTGTGGTATAATGTATCATCTGGAATGTATCATGTTGTATTTTCAGAGCAACCCTTCTGTCAAAACATCTGTTGAACATTGTAAAAAGAGTGGAATAATGTTCAGAATCCTCCTAAACGTTGTGCGCAACTGCTGAAAGTTGTTCATCACAGAATGTTTTCATGCTGTATTGCAGACACACTGAATAGATAGTGAATCTCAGAAATATACATGTGCAATCATGACTACACTGTAGGATGACTATATTTTCAAATTTATGAGTCATTCAGAAAGGTTTTGTGCAGCTGACATGATGCAAGTGGAAAAGATAGATGCTTTGCCAGATTTATGCTGCTTGTGCTGTCATCAATGGAAATGAAGCTGTAAGCATTTTTTTTTCTTTTGTATATGAATCAACTATTTCTGTTTTAATATTTTCTTTTTTGTTGTTGTATATGTTGTTTAAAACAGAACAGAAAACTTTCCAGATGATGATGCACACCTATGTAGCTGGCCACCCTACCCACAAACCTTGGTGTTTTAGTTAGTGTTCACATTGAAGGAAAAGGGTCCAAGTGGTAAGGCATAAGAGGGAGATAAAGCTCTTGGGCAAATGAACGCATCAGTCAGGTAGCGGGTTTACAGCAGATCTGGAAATAGCCGAGCTCTTGTCAGACAGACAGCAGCTGGCCAGGGAGATGGACATGCCCTCAGGCTGCAGGTAGTGTTTAACAAGCGCCAGTATAATGAAGCCATGTGTGTCATTTGCTTACACTTTCTCTCGACATACACAAACTCATACCCTCAGTTTGCCTCTGCTTGTTCCTGATATGATGCCTTTTCTTTATAGGTGAAGTGTGTAATTTTTGGACTATTTGCAGCAAATATCAAGCTTGGCGTTAGTTCTGGCAGGTCACGTTAGTCAAGCTCGCATCAACTGACTCTGATCCCCATCTACCTACTGTATAGGAATACAACACTTATAAGCTTCCATAAGGTCCTTCAGTATTATCAGCAGTTTTTGCATTGCTCAATAGCTAATTACCCTCCTCCATCCCCAACTCCTTCTCTGTCAGTCAGGATTCAGCCTTCTGATTCTCCTTTGAATCAGACTAATTCTAAAATGTGTACATAAAATTATTGAACTTTAATGATATCTGCAATACATTTGTTGGTTCTGTTCTGTTTACCCTGGGGGGTTATCGCTGCTCTCCCGGCTCTCATCCATGCTAGGCTGCATGGATGCGCAGGGAGTTCTTGATCAGAACAGAACCATACCGCCAATCCAAACTGTATGCTAATTGTCAATCATCTTTGACGACAGTGGTCCTGACAGAAAAAAGGAAAGTGCAAAAATAATGACTGTTTTCAAACAGGTGTCCAAAACACTCCCATATCTGCCATTCATTGGTTGAATAAACAGTCCCACCATAAAAATCAAGCCATTGGTTAAGCCAGTGTCACTGTTGGGCTGGGGTGTAATTCCTGTACAATGTCATAACTCACTGTTTAACCACTGTAGTATGATGCATCGTTGGACAAATTAACAAACTAGTTATGGCTGTTTCCAACAGATGTGGAAAAAAATGGCAAGGGGGCAGGGGGAATATAATTTTAATGCTTTTGAACTTTTGCGTCCCCCCAAGATACATTTTGTTCACTTACAAAATTTATGTGATGCAAATAGTATATGGGATTACAAACTATATTTCAGTGCTTTTTTTGCAAGAAATCACAAATGATTTGCAAGAGAATGCAAAATTTCTCAGGGAAGTGCAACAAGATTCAACAATATAGAACCGTAGTTAACGATGTCACGTGCAGGTGGTGGAATAATAACTTCTACTATTTAACCGATTCAAGATCACAAATAATGTCAGATTATTATAGATTATTTACACAAGTAACAGAAAGACATTCATTGTTTTACATCATGTTAACATCCGGTATGTATTTGGCATGTGCTTTACATGCATCACAGTTTGATGCAAGTTTGCAACTAATGTATAATTTCATGTTGGTAACAACAGAACTTGTTATTATAGCAACAGCAGCTATTTGCACTAAGTGCAAATAACAATGGATTCTATTTACACTATGTTAAAATTGCATTTCTGCTATTTATACTACTTATTGCAAATAGTGGCAATTATCTGCACCTTAGTATTGTAGTACAATATAAAACTGTATGCAATAATAACGTATTGTACGGTGGCCTTAATTTGCAGGTGTTTTTTCTATTTGCATGTGTTTTCTGAAGTTGCAGCGCATTGAGCTCTCTCGGCCACCGTAGTATTGAGTGTAAATTAAACATTTTAATTCAAATTGGATGGATGCCACCTTATTGGGACAATAAAACCCTCCCTACACCTTTCCTAACCCTACCCGATACTTTATTTTCAACTTTTTGATTATTTCCTTCATTTCTTATTGAAAATAAATGCCTTTCTGATGTGATATGAGATTTTAAAAGGGAGAATTTTAGGGTGGATTAGAACCTGGGTCGATTGCTTCAAAAAGACAACGGTATGCACTTTACCATCTACGCCACTGGAGCTGTTGTAAGATGATCGTCTTTTGTAGTGTTGACTAGCCCAATCACACGTTGGTGGGCGGAGTTAGTGTAAATAGCTTCTGCCAACAAGGCGGGCTATTTGCACTTAGTGTAAATAGACACTCCGTAATATAGCTAGCTACTGATATTTTTAGGAAACACGCCCCAGATCGGGAAGCTGGTGCAGTGGAGCCTTAGTTGTTGCTGCATATGATGTTGGGGTAGGACAAAGAGCCACACATGCTCTTGTAGCGACTCATTTTGATGTGTGCTTGTGAGCTTTATGGGGGTTACGATGACATTAGCTGTCAGTGTGTCTCTCTAATAATGACGAATGGAACTTATTACATCAGTGTTAATTTCCCCTCCACAGATTGGTCTCAGATGCTGATACTTATCTGGCACTGATCGAATTGTATGAGTGTAATCGCTGAGAACAGACCCTATTAAAATCCGGGGCCTGTGCATCTGATATCAAGTCTTACGGGAGGTCTGATTAGTCCTGATGTACGCTACCTGCTGACATGTCACTATTCTCAAACTCTTCAAAAATGTTGTGTCAGCTGAAAACACAAGCATTTACAGACAAATCTGAACATTTTCTGGAATACAAATGATTTATACAGATCTACTGTTCTTTGCCATACATTAAAGTCGACGTAACCTACCAGATTTTATAATTTCTTCACCTACATTATACCATGACTTACCATTTAAAAACAGCATTTTCACATCTTTACAAACAATAAATAATGTTTAAAAGATAGGATTTTTTTTAATGTCAGAACCAGATGACAAAAAAATTACACTGTAATGCTCTTTTTTTAAAGAATTCAGCTTCGGTTGACCTCGGTTAATTTAATTAAAGAAACATGATATTGTCTCAAAAAAAATGTATGAATGTTGCATAAATGCAAGAATCTTGAGTCAGCACTGGTTATTTGTGGGGTATAGCAGATAGGTTTTCTTTTAGCATATGCTATCTTGCTCTAAATGCCAACGCTTAGCACAGCAGAATATCCTCTTGTCTCTTAACGCATTCGAGAGGACCTGGTTCACTAATTGAACTCATTTGATATAAATGTGTTAATTGCTCTAGTTGAGCAAGCGCTGTAATTGGGTCATGATTGCTCTTGCTCTCCTCTTCAGCTTGCACACTTCCGCTAATAATATCAATGAAACTATCATGAGAGCTGCGCTACCGAATACAGCTTTTTATCGAATCGCTATGAATAAGTTAATACCTGCCACTGTCTATACCGTGTACAGTTTTATGACCAGAATTTTGGGATATCTCAATTCTTTAGGATAAATTACAATCCATTATTGCCTGTATGTTTAAACTTAGTGCTTTTAGTGGCTCATTAGGCATTTCGATTGGTCTGAAATTCATCCTGTGTGCGCTTTTGAAGTACTAGCCCACAGAAGTGTGTAGTAATCCACTGGATTTGAAATGAATTTCAATGCTCCCGCTTTCTCCCCACTTTCCCAGCATGCAACAGAAATCTCCTGTTGTTAGTCCAGAGACGACAGGCCTCTGAATTCATATTATCAGTCTTTGAAAGAGACGTACACTGCTTTCTGAACCCAGGCACCCTGCTGAGTTGGAACGGTTGCATTGTGGGAGCACAAGTTCTTCCGGCAATGACTCGCACTGGTCCAGAGCCGCACTGCTATGAGTATTTAATTAATAGTCATATTTTGTGTTTATTCTGATATATTGCAGCAGAAATATCAAGGAGACACTTTTGCATTAAATTAAATTCAACCTGAATTAAGAAAGCAAATTTATTTTCATGTTGACTAACCCAGCATCCACAGTAAATCATGCAGTATCAGCCTCACTCCAGATGCATGATTATTTCATACGGCACATCATGCACAATGTATTTATCCTTTTGAAATATAGATGAATCATTTCTGTGGCTGCCGGTCATTTTTTTTGCTTGGTTTGCAACAAAATTCAATAATTTATGGAGGAAATATGAGAGGCTGTCTGTTTGCTTGAATGACACAAGACCATAAACGCAACCCAAACAGCAGAGTCATGAAACAGATGCATCGCTGAGAGATGTGATGGTCGAAGCTGAGGGACCAAAATTCAGTCTTTTCAACTTTGTGAGCTTTTACTTCATTTATACACCCAGAACATCTTGAGTATTTTTCAATGTCATTTTCGACAAATTTTGGAGATGGTGGAAAAGGTTATTGTGTTGTGTCTTGGTGCACTACTGGGACTGCACTGCAAATGAATTATTCATGCTAACAATTGGAGAAGGGCGCTGGAAAAAGAGTAAAGAGAAAAAAGAATGAAAGACAAAGGATGGATGATATAAATCGGATGATAAATATGCAAATAAAACTGCATAAACAGTGTTTATTTCAACATTTTCTTGATGCTAAATAAAATTTATTTCTTGCTGCCGATTTTGCAAAATGAAAGATGGACATGTTCTTGATAAGTTTTGTGAGATTTACCCATTTAGTCCTTAAATGATGTCCTGGCACTTGTATTCAAACTCCATGTCTCAGTATGGTCTTGCGTCGGCCGGGTGGCAGGAGGGTGTGGTGAGCGGGTTGAGAAATCCAGGAACTCTGACCTTAATCATCCCTGATTAGTGCTCTCATCCCCTGAGGAACAGGCAGTCTGGATCCTGGATTTAACATTGATTAGCTGGGAACATGTTGTCCAGCCTTCTGTCACCCACGTGGAGTGTCGGCAGACGACATTGGAGTTAAACATGTTGTTAGTTGGTCAATTGAGATGATCCTGGATCTATATTTAGGTTATTTTGTTTGGCAAATTGTGTGCCTCTTATAAATTCTTCATTTTATAGGCCTTTGAACATACATTTTCTCTGCTGATTATGATGTGTAATCCTTAAAGTTTGTATTAATTGAACATATTGTAACATACTAAATAAATAAAATATATTTACTTTAAGTAAATGCCTAATAATTGTTCACAAAATGCATTACATTTCTGAAATGCAAAGAAAAAATAATAATATTAAATAAAGTATCTTACACACACACATACCAGTACTGTGGCTATATGGGCAAAATAACCATAAAACCTTTTTTTTTTTTTTTTTTTTTGGACTATAAGTCATCTTTTTATCATCTGAAACATGCTGTGCTTTATATGATGCAATTAATGTCAAGCACGCAAAACATGAAAGAGGAACATGGGCCAAAGTTTATATGTGGTGCATTTCCCACATGCCAGTAATTTCAGTTATGCTTTAAAATATGTAATTAGGCCCGGCATTTACATTTCCTTTTTTTTTTTCATTATTTCTGAATGTAATAAAGAAATGTTACTTATACACTGGTGTGACTTATCAGTGTCTTGTAACCTGGTGTAACTTATAGTCAGGTTTGACGTATTTTTTTCTACAGTAATCCCATGGTATTGTTTCTTTCCCTTTCTCTTTTGCCAGGTTTAGTTTCTTTTAAAAAGAGAGGGTTTTCAAAGACATTGTGTGTATTTGTACACATGGCTTGATATTTAATACATCCAAACAGTGTGTGGTGGTGTCAAAAAATGTGTGTTTGTGTAAATGTGTGGTCTTGGAAATTCTACCAGACCTGGATGTGTCACAATAAATGTTCTATTCTATTCTATTCTATTCTATTCTATTCTATTCTATTCTGTCAGTTCAAAATGTTTCTCTTGAATTTGCAAGTGTGTAAGCTCTCACATATGTAATCATAATCATCGCTTCCTGAAAAAGGGCCTTACTTACAAAACACGCCATGAAATAGCTATGAAATTATGTGATCCTCAAATTCCACAACACATCTTAGCTAATCTAAGAATCATGCTTGAATTTCCCCCCCTTTTCCCCCCTTTCTAATTTGAACCTTTTCAAAACAACAGTGCACAGATGCGTTTTCCCCGTTTTCCATTTGCACTGCTGGTAGCAGGTCTCAGACGACTGCATGTAAACTAGGAGCTATAACCCCCTCTAGGGTATCAAATCCTGGACTCTCATTTCTAACTAGGTCAAAGCTTGCTATAGCTGCAGACTCTCTATTTCTCCTTTTCTATCTGTCTCCCTCTCTCTTTTCAACCCCTGTGCGCCACAAGATCCATTTCTCATCTCGTACACATCAACAGCACAGTAATTTGTGTCCATTTATGCAGTCATTTAAGTGTACGCAATATAATCCTGAAAATAAATGCATAAGATTTCAAGAACTAACAATCATAATTGTAACGTTTCTCCGGCTGTGTATGTGTGAACTGTAAGAATGGCTGCAGTTGCTGAAAGCTTTTTCTGTTTCAAGCTCTGGGCGACTGACTGAGCGATTGGCTCAGTTGCAAAACAGTCACGTCCAATAGTTCAATACTCCGCTCCCTCAGGTCTGCCAGCGCTGGCTTCAAAGAGACATCACGTGTGGATTCTCTTATCTTATGAAAGCAATAAATGTTTTACATACATTTGTTTTTGATGGAATATGAAGTCAAATAACATAGTACAACATGTTCTATGTCTTTAATTGGGGTTAGCGATTCTAACCACAAAATTGTGTTCTTTTTTTCAGGACCAAGATATCTTATTACATCCATGGGGGCCTTGTATATTCAGGATGTGCAGTCAGAGGACGCGGTGAATATTTATCGCTGTACCACGCGGCACCGATACACAGGGGAGACCAGACAGAGCAACAGTGCCCGACTGCTTTTATCAGGTGAGGGGCCTTTGTGTTGCTGTCACGGCTTCACATAAACCTTCACTCATATATCTACAGATAAATGCCAACGCTTCGTGATTTGGTCAGAAATTCATATAACAATTATTTACACATTTTGCACTTCAAATTTAAATTTAATATAAAAAAGTAAAACAAAGCAATTAAGCAATGAGGTACAAGAGACTGTTCTACAGTATCATTTTAATTGTTGTCACATATCGGTACTGAATGAACACGCACGAAGATGAAGATGAAGGGTAACAGTCTTTAATAAATCCACACAAGGTAATCCAACACAAGGGAAGGCTGGTGACACACATACACAATTGACAAGACCCGACAAACTAGAACTGAACAGACAGGAACTTAAATACACGGGCAAAAGTGGGACTAATGACAAGACACACCTGAACAAAATGACATAATCAGACACGAGGGAAAACTAGGTCACAGAACACATGAGGAGAGAAAACAAACTAAAAGTCCAAATGGTGGTGACAGGTGTAAGGAGGTAGTTTTTTGCCGTGTGCAAATTCTCATAAGATTGGGTTGGGCTAAGTCAGTTACATTCACGACAATACGCGATAACAATTAAAACTTTGTTTTGTTAATAAGGGTTTACAAAAACCCAAGTGTGCCAGTTGTTTTTTGTTTTGTTTTTATTTTGCTTAAATTGTTTATGACCTTATGACCTAACCGATTAAAGAAACTGGTTAAAGGTGTGTATGTGACCTCACGAGCAAACCAAGTTTGTAGCCTGTAATGCCTGGCTTCCCATTTATCTCAGTGGTATTTGCTTGGGTAGGAACAGGAGGTATACAATTTGAAATTCACAATTTGATCTTTGCTCATGGCAGCTCATGTAGTCTCAGCCTCAGACGTCATGCCCACGGACCGCTGGCTGAACGTCTGATGCATATGGCACACAAAAGTGGAAACACTTCAGAAGCTTTGAATTCGTCATCGGATTGGTTGAATTATACAGGATTTCCGGGAGACGTGTGTGTCGCGTTTTTTAACATTCTGCTTGGAAACAAAGATGCCGTGATGCCAAACCCCCTCATGAAAGAAGAAAGCCGTCGTGTTTACAACTGACGACGAGCGCTTGTCAGGATCAACTAAACGCTGAATTTTCAAAAGTATGTGAAATATTTAAAGTTTGCGGCATAGAATCTTTAAAATACGTCCTAGAGTTTTACTGTTATTGTTGCGACATTTCCACGCCCCAAAATGTGATGCTGAACAAAACGAACTGTGATTGGTTGTTTGACATGTCGGTTTAATGGCCTAATGTGCAGGCCTTGGCCAATGAAACCTGCCATGGATTCCAGACCTTCAGCCGTCAGTCTTAAGGTCTGGCTACGCGAGACTACAGCTCATGGTCAGATCTGCAGCCAGGTTGTTTTGAGCCAATCACCTGAGCTGTAAATGATGAGACTAATTACTCTGGAGTCAGTGGAAAATGATGTCTTGGGAAGACAGATAGGGTGATTGCCACCACAAGGACAAGCACGTTGGATATTTTCTTTTGCTGTTGGAGTGAAAATTACATTTACTGTGGTCTCTTATTTATCTGTTTATGGAAGTATAGTGTTGTAGTTTACTTCCATGGTCATGCACTGTATCTGATACCTTATTGGATCAAAGATACAGTATAAGTAGTGAAATAATGTTACAATTTAAAATGGCTGTTTTCTATTTTAATATATTTTAAAATGTCATTTATCCCTCAAAGCTGAATTTTCTGCAGCATGTCTTCAGTGTCACATGATCCTTCCGAAGTGGCCACACAACTGTTTTTAAAATTGATGATAATAAGAGCCCTTTTTAATAATTGTTCACATTAATTGAGCACCAAATCAGGCTATTCGAATGATGATAAAGAAAATGTATGTTCTCTCACTCTCTTTTAGAACCTGTGGACTCTGCTCCAGTGATTCTGGATGGGTTTGAACGGAGGGAGGTTATGGTGGGTCATCGGGTGGAGCTCCCATGTAAAGCGTCCGGTCACCCCACGCCCAGGTATCGCTGGCTGAGGGACAACAGCCCCTTAGAATCAGACAGCCGGTACCACCAGAGTGTATCGGGCCTTCTCATCGAGGCCACACGACCCAGTGATGCAGGCAGTTATGTGTGTGAGGTGTGGAACAGCTTCGGGAATGCCAAAGTGGTCGGACGGCTGGTGGTTAAACGTAAGATATCTTGCGACAGTATTTAACCATTGTAGCATTCACGTTATTCACATTAATTACAACCTCTGAACGATCTAGCTTTTTCAGAGGTTTGCATTTAAACTTTTCATGATAAGTCCCCTTTGACAGATTAAATCTTGGCAGATCTTTTCACTATTGTTTTGCAAACCAAAACAGTTCATGTAAATGATACCTATAAGCAATTAAAATTTAAATTGTGTTTGCTGTGTGCCAAGAAATATAAGTTGAGCATCATTAGTCAGCACACAAGTGCATGTGAATGGGCTGCTATTAGCTAACAAACATATTATTATTATTATTATTATTTTATTTTTTTTACAAAAATGTCTTGTTTACAGTTTTAGTTAATGATGATAACCCTGATCCAAAGTTGGATTATTAATATCTCAGACAAGTCACATTTATTTATATAGCACTTTACATAATACAGATTGTTTGAAAGCAGCTTCACAATAATAAACAGGAAAATAACCAATTATGAAATAAACTCAATTTCACCTGTAAAGTATCTCCATTGCTTAAAACAAAAACAAAATGACTACCATGGTGTTTGTCAACAAAGATGTTTTCTAGCAACAAATTGTGGAGGTTAAATGATGATATAGTCAATTTAATTGAATTTAGACATAATTATTATAACTGATAGTGTATTGTTGTCTATGTATGTGTGTTTCCATCTCCTCCAGAGCCTCTGAAAGCAGTGGTGAGTCCAAGGAAGGTGCGAGGCAGCGTGGGTAGCCAAGTGTCGCTGTTCTGCAGTGTGACTGGCTCTGACGAGTATGAAATCACCTGGTACAGGAATGGTGAGAAGATCTATCAGGGTATAAATGTACGTATAACGGGCATCAACAACGAGAACCTGGTGATGGAGGGAATGGCCAAGAGTGATGGAGGAGCGTATCAGTGCTTTGCTCGAAATGGCAAGATGTCCACCCAAGACTTAGTTCAGGTCGTCTTGGAAGGTGAGTCCAACTTGGAAGGACATAAAAAAAATTGTGTTATTTGTTAGTATTAAATTACTAAAAGTACACTGCAAATGATGATTTTTTTTTAAAGTAAAATGTTTTGTAAGAAAAAAAACTATTTCAGTCTTTCTACTTCAAAATTTCATGTTTAATTCAACGTTACTTGCCATTTATTTGTAATTATTTGTAAAACTTACTAGCAATTTCTTTCAAAATTTAATTTAATTTAATTTAATTTAATTCAGTGTATGCAGAAAGTACATAATAAGCCAATGAGGAGTTAACATATCATGTCACACAACACAGGACAGAAAATGGATTTTGGGGAGCATATCTTTTTTGTTTGCATTTGCAAGTGTTAGCATCTATTGTACCTAAATATATGATCTTTTATACTACATATTAAATTTGTTATTACAATTAAAGGAACAGTTCACCCAAAATGAACATGCTGTTACCTTCATATCATTCTAACCCTTTTTTTAATTTTTACTTTTTGGTGAACAATTCCTTTAAATAAAAATAATAAATGAATTTAGCTTGAATTTTCACTTAATGCAAATGGAACTAACAATGCCCCTCCCCCAAATCTGAGTTATGCAAACGAAATGGTTGACATTTATAAACGACTTTACTTTTTTTACCATTACTTCAACTGCTGTTTTTATCCAACCAGCCGCCGAACCACACACACATGATTGTAGGATATCATAGATAATGAAGGGTACATCTAGGTGGATTTCAAAAGTCAATCAGATAAAGGCATCTTAGTGGGTAGAATGTTACACAAACATTGGACTCGGGAATGGAAATTGTGGAGCGTATGTGTAACTGTACAGTAACTGTGCATGTGTTTTAATATAACCCTTTGCTGGACTACTGCTACTCAGCCCTGCAGCTGAAAAGATTTGTTGCTTCAGCTTGGTTGCTGAGGCAACTGTCTCCTATTGCCACAAAACTGCATAAAGAGGATATTGATAATCTATAATGATGTTAAAAAAAAGCCAAGATGATCAGAGAGTAAAGATTCCAATTGCAGTAAGCTTGAAAACACAGCTGTATCTTGTTAAGTGCCATGCTATAGAAAAACAGGGCTGAAAAGGTTTGCAAGAAATGTCTGGCTAGGTCTAGTGTTGTTGTTTTTTCATTGTCTGTTATTTACTGTCAATGTGAAGATGTAGTTTCATAATCTTTCATTTCTCAATGACTTTACAGTTACATTTTATATTTCAAATGTATACTGGACTGTGTTTGGTCTTTCTATTTGCATGCTTAATTTTATTTCCATGTATTGTCAACAAATTATTGTTTACTTGCACAGCAAAGTGACTGATTGCAGTTGCCGCCGGTACTGCATGTGCTTTCACTGTACTGTGTGCTGTGTGAACCTAATTAGATAACACTTAACTCTTACACTTAATGTAAAAGTTCACCATTTACATTAAGTGTTAGCGTCTACTGTACATTACTGTACTTTATTTAGGTTTTGCAGGTGTGGAATATAATTTTTTGGACATATTATTGTACATCTGTCATGTTAGCATTGTCCTTTGACCCATATGACCTATCAATGACTAGGAAAGGCATTTATTCAGGTGTTGGTAAACTATTTAACCATATAGATCATTTAAAAAGATCCACTCAAGCCACAGTGACTCCCCTACCCCCTCCCTCCCAAATAAGTGGTTGATGATTGTCTCTTTTGTCAAAAAGTAGAATATTTTAAGAATATTTAAAGAACATTTCATAATTAATTGCTTAAAGATACTTTTTATTTTCATCTTTTTAAAGTTTGTTATTCATAAGATTAAAATTGTCCACCTTTTATGACAGATTAAATATCCCATTTAGTTTATTTATTTCTTTAGTGACATCTCAAGAAAATGCCATTTGAAATGTGCTCAACAATCACAGCTAAATGTCAAAGATCATGATATTGGATATTTTCTAAAAGTTTAAACTGAAATAGCAAAATATTGCATTATACTTTTGAAGAACTGTCATGCAGCTCTTTTCTATGCAGCATCAGTTCAGAATAACCACAGTCAAGCTCCAGAAAGGAAGGAAATAAAACACATTTGTGACCCTGGACCACAAAACCAGTCATAAGGGTCAATTTTTTTGACATTGAGATTTATACACCATCTAAAAGCTGCATAAATAAGCTTTCCATTGATGTATGGTTTGTTAGGAGAGGGCAATATTTGGCTGAGATACAACTATTTGAAAATCTGGAATCTGAGGGTGCAAAAAAATCAAAATATTGAGAAAATCACCTTTAAAGTTGTCCAAATGAAGTTCTTAGCAATGCATATTACTAATCAAAAATTAAGTTTTGATATATTTACGGTAGGAAATTTACAAAATATCTTCATGCAACATGATCTTTACATAATATCCTAATGATTTTTAGCATAAAAGAAAAATGGATCATTTTGACCCATACAATGTATTGTTGGCTATTGCTACAAATATACCTGTGCTACTTATGACTGGTTTGGTGGTCCAGGGTCACATATTTAAGTTGATATTTACTGTAAACTCATAGTATCTTTCAAATGTAATTTTTCATTCAACATACATAAAATAACTTGACTACAACCCATACAAGAAAAAATGACACTTAATGGCTTTAATTTCAGTCAGTTTAATCACACACAATATTACTCATAAATGCCCTAAAATCCAATAAAACTCAAACCTTCTACTATTATTTATACTCAATGCATAGTGCTATATGTAACCATTTGCAAAAGTAAAAAATCTGTCAAATCTGTCTTCCACTTCTCTAGACGGGACGCCAAAGATCCTCTCTGCCTTCAGTGAGAAGGTGGTGAGCCCAAATGAGCCCATATCACTGGTGTGTCACGTGAAAGGAACCCCCCTCCCCACCGTCACCTGGACGTTGGACGACGACCCCGTCATCAAAGACAGCAACCACCGCATGGATCGCATCATTACCACGGAAGGCCACGTTCTCAGCTACCTGAATGTGTCTCACACCCAGGTCACCGATGGAGGCGTCTATCGCTGCACCTGCAACAACTCGGCCGGATCGGTCTCCTACCAGGCTCGAATAAACGTAAGAGGTGCTTGTCAGATCAGCTCCTCAAAAACACCCACACCACACCACACCACAAGCACACACAACAATTTCACGTTTGTTCGGAGATTGTCTGGTTTCTATATGAAAATTTGAGTTAGAAGGAGAATTTTATCGTTTTAGGTTGTAGTTGCAGTGCAGCCTCCTAAAAGGTATGTTCTCGTTCTCAACAGCTTGCCACAAGAAAGCAACTTAAAGTGATTTATTTTCAATGAAATCTGGCACTTTGACCATTGATGGCACAACAAAGAGCAGAGTTTAACTTCATGCAAATAAGGGTGTGGAGACAACCAGTGGGAGTGAAGGCAGTAGAGCTCTTGTGATCCACCTCCTGATGGAGTTAGAGATTGCAGTCAAATAGGAATGCATGCATTGTATAGAGCAAGAGCGTCCAATCCTGCTTCTGGAAGGCCAATGTCCTACAGAGTTTAGCTCCAAACGTACTTGCCTGGAAGATTCTAGTGAGCCTGAAGACCTTGATTAGTTGGTTCAGGTGTGTTTAATTAGGGTTGAAGCTAAACTCTGCAGAACAGTGGCCTTCCAGGAGTAGGGTTGGACACCCCAGGTATAGAGTGCAGTAGTGGCAACTCACAGGTTTGTCTTTAAAGGTTTATAAGTTATTGTTAAAAATCTATTTCCTTTTGGAAAAATGAATGGAGCTTTTACTTCCAGAACCAGACTGTTGCACCCTATTGGCTCACAGTACTGCAACATTCAGGAGTTTAATTGCTATCAGTGCAGTCCGAGGGGTCAAGGTTTGGCTGCTTAGTATCAACCATTTAGCCCCAGCTGACAGATGCTGTAACTAGAGTATATCAAAAAGCATTTTCCCCTTTAATGTTCATTTAAAGTAGCAGTGTACTGTACTCTGAAGTTTAAGTTCATTTTTAAAGAGTGTCTAAAACACAAACAGCCTGTCTTGTTTGCAAATGCTATTTTCACTAACTCACCATTGTTAGGTTAGACTAGAAAATGATAAAAGATTTAGCTTTTGATGTGACCAGTGCAACCAAATGACATATTATTTGCACTTAGTTTAAACAGCATCTAATGCTATTTGCACTTAATGCAAATAGCCTCTGCCTAATTTGGAAAAGAATGGGAATGAATGGTAAATACATGAATGAGAATGTTAATGGATAGCTATTTGTAAGTATGATAGACTTCCTTGGTGTGAACACACGATTTAGTTGTTTGTTGGAAGTAAGTGTTTGTACTCGATTATGTCAAGTTCTACTGCCTTTCCTCCGATTGGTCGTTGTTACGTTTTGCTCAATTACGTAAAGTTAAACTCTGCCTGCCCTTAAAGGTATACTCCTCCCATAAATCAAAATTCTCTAATCATTTACTCACCCTCATGTCATCCCAGATGCATATGACTCTCTTCAAATTACAGAAACAGAGATTTTAAAAAATTGTAAAATCCATCACTGAGTCTATATAATGCAAGCGGATTTGCCTCTTTAAAGCTGATGCTTCGAAAACCATTGTCCATACAACCCCAGTTAATTAATCACTTTCATATGAAGAGAAATGATAGGTGTGTGAGGAAAATACTAATATTTGAAACTTTTAAACTATAAACCAGTGCTTCCGGCCAGTTGATAAGCATGATAAGCGCTTGGTTAAACTCATGTGAGAAGTGATGCGGAACCACAGAAGACCATCAGTTCTCACACGAGTTTCACAAAGTGCTTATATAAACTTTCAAATATTAGTATTTTAAAGTTTGTATAAGTGTATACTGTATATATAGGTTTAAAATTTTAGTATTTCTCTTACACACCTATTGTTTTGCTGTAGAAGACATTGATTTATCAGCTGGGATCGTTTGGATCACTATCATGTTTGTTTTATGTAGTTTTTGAATTGGACTTATGGAGAAGGATTATTTTTCTAAAATTTTCTGTTTGTGTTCATTTCAAAAACATATACCTTTGGGACAGCATGAGGGTGAGTAAATAAGCGATTTTTTATTTTTGGGTAGAGTATCCCTTTTGGGTAGAGTTAATCCCTCCACAAGGCTTTGAAGTTAGGATAAATTATTATTAGTTATTTAGTTAGTTGCTTACAGTGGATTTGTTTAGAATATATAGCTAATAGTTGAAAACGAAATTATTGACACGTAATACATAAGCCTTTCAGCTGACTTTCTGAGGCACTGTGTACTGATAGTTCTTTCTCACAACAGGTCCTGCCAGTATTCGACCAATGAAAAATGTCACTGCCATCGCTGGAAGGGACACGTACATTCACTGTCGCATCATTGGTTACCCGTACTACTCTATTAAGTGGTATAAGGATTCCAACCTGCTCCCGTTTAACCATCGCCAACGTGCCTTTGAGAACAACGGCACACTGAAGCTGTCCAATGTGCAAAACTCGGACGAGGGGGAGTACACATGCTACGTGTTGGTGGATCCAGAGAAACAAATTCACAGGAGCGTCCATGTGACAGTGAAAGGTACTGCTATCTAAATGGAAGTCAGATGTTACAAGAATGCTAGATTTTAATATCGGGTCATATTCAAAAAATGTAGGGTTAGCATCACTGTTGCTCAATCTTATGATTCGCAATTCACAAACCCCTAACCCTAAGTACTAACAACTTGGCACACTTGTCCCACGACATCTGTGCTATACATAAAAGATAACTCAGATCATCAGACCTTATTAAAGAAGACCAGAATATCAAAGAAACATGTTGAGAGTAGGCTTTTTTGACTTATGGTGCTGTTACAATCATTTCAGTGAAATTTTGTGGGCCAAAAAAGGCCCATTGCTATAGTTTAGCAACATGGCATTGCTCACACCGAAGTCACTTTCAAACCAAACAGCTTTTTTTGGTGAATGCAGCAAATTCATGTGACCTGATATTAAATACCTGTGGGGAACTCTTTAACCCTCAAGTGAAATTCCCAATCACACAGATTCCTATATTTAAAGGACTCCATTTCAAGCTTTAGGCCAGTAAGCAAACATTTAACCACCAAAAATCACCATTGCAACCATATATTAGTGCAATAATAACCTTTAAGAAGACCTTATCAACTACATATCAACATCTACTATACCGTAGTATTATGGAAGCAAGTTTTACATGGAAATGCACACAATTTTTATAAGAAAATGTAAAAAATATAATGAAAATATAAATATAATTACCTAAAATTACTATGAATTAACTATGAATGAATGGTAAAAATTAATTAGATTTTTCTTTGGAAACATTAAGTAGTCTATTTATATCCTACTGTTTTGAAATTTAAAAGTGATAGAATGCAATATCATTCCATAACTCATCACTAGAGACATCAGAGCTTTCATCAAATCCTGATTTCCGTAATTAGGGAGTGGATGCATGTTCATGTAATGTCAGTCTCATCCTAGAGAACATTTGATTGGTCAAAATGTGCACACACACACACGTGTATATATATATATATATATATATATATATATAATTTTTTTTTTTTTTTTACAAAAATTACAAATATTACAAAGAAAATTACAAATATTCCATGTAATCAATATGAGCGCATGTACCAACTGCATGTGCAAGTTCTACAATGATGCTAATGGTTTTTACAGGATCTCATAGTTACGGTAATTCCAACATGACAAGATTTACCTCAAAGCACAGTTAGCGCACCAATTAGAAAAATACAGACATTTATATTGTTAAAGTTAAAATAGATACTAGTTTTACTGCAAATATTTGATACCGTTGTTATGCAATAACCAAGCAAACATCTGTTTTTGTGAGTTCAAAGTAAAAAAAAAACCCTGATGTGATTGAGTTAGCTAATTTGCTCCATTCATGCTTAAAATTCTGAAGCGTGCGAAGGGATTCCCTGGAGTCCATTATCCCCATTTTGTTGTGAATTAAATAAGCACTGAAGTGCTGCTTTATTTCAATGTTATTTTAACTCATTGATTCTCAAACGCGACAGGCTGACTAGCACCATGCTTGCAAAGTCCCCGGGGAACGCATTATGCCGAATTTACTGAGAGACGAAAGAGCCCTTTTATAGTCTTCTTTATTTTGTCTTTCTTTGCTCTGTTTCTCTCTCATTAGTTCACATTATGCCTCCTCCTCTGTGAAATCTCTAGATTCTGAGCTGTAATGGCTTGTTGTGAAGGCCGACTGGAGCCTTATTATTGCAAATCACAGATAATTGTACATGTGTGATCACATATGTTCTGTCCACCAGCCCATATTGAGTGCGTTCTGAGCTGTTTGTCACAACCGCTTAGAAGAACACCAACCGCTCATTTTACATGTAGTGTTTCTTCATAAAGTTGCATCAAAGGTTATGTGAATCTTGCTCTGTATTTGATATAAGGAGACTAGGAACATAAATGTACTGCCATAGCCATACTCTAAATCAAACTTTTGCTGTGCAATAATATGTTAACATTTTAAATTATAATTGCATTGTTTGCTTTGTTTGTGATTTTATCTGGTGGTGCATTTCTAAAAGCGTCTGTGTTACTGCTCTGTCTCTCTCTCAGTGCCCCCTCTGATCCAACACTCCGACTCTCAGAGCGCTTCCATCGGTCAGCGTGTCTTCATCCCCTGCGTGGTCATATCCGGCGACCTGCCGATGTCTATAACCTGGCACAAAGATGGACGACCAATCAATGCCAGCCTGGGTGTCACCATAGACAACATAGACTTCACCAGCTCATTGCGCATTTCAAACCTGTCGGAAATTCATAACGGCAGTTACACGTGTATTGCCCGTAATGAGGCTGCTGCCGTCGAGCATAGCATACAGCTCATCGTTAAAGGTTTGAGATAAATGTAGCTATTTTTATTATAATGTTATAATTTACATTTTTTTACCAATAATGTTTTCACTCTACACTGGAAAAAAATTCCATAAAATTCACGGTAAAAAAGCGGCAGCTGTGGTTGCCAGAATTTTACCGTAAAAAAACACGGTAGCAATGTTTTAGGTTTTAACTTTAATTTAAAATTAACTGATATAATGTTAATATAGCAACCTATTGAAGTACTGAAACCTGTTTTGTACCTTTGTAATACACTGATAACCACCAAAAGCAGGTGGTGATGAAAAAGTCACATGATGGACCAAAGCCTATCACAAGCAGCTTTTCAATATTAACATATATAGAAGGTGCACACAAACACTAAACACCATCATGGTAACACATATGAAACTAAAAATAATGCAACAAACATTAATTTAACAACATTAGGTGTAACATACAAACCTAATGTACAGAACTGATTTAAAAAAAAACTAAGAAGAAACATAGTTATTTCAACAAAAAACGTAAAATTACATGTAATATCCAATCCAGTTTTTCACCGTATATAGTAGGGGAACTTAGTGTTAACCATTTAGCAGGTTTTTACTGTAGCACTTTTACAGTATTTTACCGTTAAATTCACGGTCATTTTTTACAGTGAATGAAGTTCCAATTTTATATTATGTTTTGGAAAAAAAAAGTATTTTTCAGTTTTTGTTCTTTAAACTGTCTCTAAACCTATATATAAATACATACATTTTCAGTGGTGCTTTTATGTTATACGTGTTTTTAAAAATAATGTTCTTTTTATGCTCAGTTCCGCCACATTTTGAGGTACAGCCAAGAGACCAGGATGGCATATATGGGAAATCAGTGATCCTGAATTGTTCGGCAAAGGGAAACCCAATCCCCACTATAGTATGGAACCACTCAAAAGGTATGCTAGTATTTGCAAATATGTAATTGTATATTATTTCTTGTTGTACGTTACCAGTGTCTATGGGCAAAAATACAAAAGACTGTAAGCAATATGAAATATTCTTGCAATTAAGAATTTCTGTAAAGAAACTGGTGAATCTCACAAAAACATTTCCAGGCTACATTTTCCTCAAAATCCGGAGAAAGAAATGCATAAAAAATAAGCCTTTGTGCATTGTAATAAGCAGATTTTCCTCTCAGATATATTTAGTTTATTAACACCAACTATTTCCAACTGTTATTATTATTATTGTTAGTATTT
Source organism: Tor tambroides (assembly GCA_021397915.2). NCBI lineage: Eukaryota > Metazoa > Chordata > Actinopteri > Cypriniformes > Cyprinidae > Tor > Tor tambroides. The sequence continues at coordinate 41,918 of JAFVLL020043750.1, forward strand.
ATGTATGAACAGAACAGCTGCATATGAACAAATATAAATAGAACAGCTGCTATTTGAGCAATAAACAGTACAGCTGTTCTAAAGCTGCATTTATACTATTGGGAAGGTTTTTTTAAGTTACGATTAACCTAAGGTAGGACCATATAATGAAGGAGACCCAATGCAGACACATTTGGTGTGGACATAACTTTAGTCAGGTTTAGGGGTGATCTGGACAGGTGGGCTGGGCACAGGTGTGTGTTTGCATTGAGGCCATGGTCAAAGAAGCTGGATTACTGGATTAGAGCAGGAGCAGGTGACTCGCTCGACCTTGATTTCTCCTGAAGAGGACTGAGCGTTTGAAGCCCTCACTACACATTGTAGATGAAAGCTCACAAATGGAAATCCATATACACAACAAAAAACTGAGCTGCACATTGGGAGGTTGACGTCAAAAAGAGCTTGAATGACAGAAAAGAGGGTCAGATGGAGTCCATGATGTTAGAGAGGCATTGTGGGTGAAGGAGTGTTTTTTCTAGATTGACGCTGATGTTACATTCTTTGAAATCAAATTTCTACATTCAGAAAATAAATTTCTATTTGTTTTCTGAATGAATGGAGTTTCAATTATAATGTTCTTTATGTTACATATATATGTTTTTCAACACTTCATAACCAGGTACAGTATTCCAACATCTATAAATGTTCAGTACAGCATCCACCTTCTTTTTAACATAAGAGCAGGTCCATTTCTAAATTTGCAAGGCTTCTGGTGTCATCCGCTTTCGGTTATTTTGAGCTATACAAAAAATGTGTGATATTGCAAACAGCTATTTCTCGCTATATTGTTTTAATGTATTGTCATACATTAATTATAAACACACTGGTTTGTACTGGAACACAAATAGTTTTATCGTTTACTGCAGCTATAGTAGCTAATGAATCAGATGTCTCGCACACTCACAGAAAATAGCTTATTTCCACATTGCAAACTAAGGTGGATATCCTGAAAGTCTGTACCTATTTTCGTTGACAGTCAAGATTATTTTATTTTGTTGCCCAGACAGGCTGTTGCTTTGTCAGATTAAGTTGCTCATGTGGTATTATGGTTTATTTCATATAACTGAATCCCACAGTGTCATCTAATCCTAATCCAGACAAGACACACCAGATACAAAACAATTCCCCTCAGAGATCTTTAAATCCAATAAAGAAATCATCAGATGTAAACACAACATAATTGATATTGATCATAAAAAAGGTTGTAATGCTATTGGATTATCAGATGTTTAAGATTACAGTTAAACATATCGCAGCCATGTTGCCTCATGAAGCAGTCATTTTTGTTTTGTTATGCTAGAATGAAATACGTTTTAGTGTAACCTTTTTTAATTAAATATTTGTTAAATAAATTAAATTAAACATTATATATTCATTACACATTTCTATATATTAAAAATATAAATATACAACATTTCTAAATATATAGTGTATATAGACCTTACATTGTTTCTGTTTTCTGTCTTAGGTGCTGGCGTACCTCAGTTCCAGCCCATCGCCTTGAATTCTGGCTCACGTATCCAGCTCCTGGAGAAGGGCTCTCTGCTCATAAAACACGTCCTGGAGGAAGATGCTGGATTTTATCTGTGCAAGGTCAGCAATGACGTGGGAGCCGATATCAGCAAGAGCATGTACCTCACCGTTAAAAGTAAGACCCTGTCAAGTGGAGTGTGTTGATTGTGTGTGTGTTGAAATGTATGTGTATATATGAGTGACACAATGTATGTTAATTGTGATGTGATCAGATTGCTATTAATAGACATGTATTATATTTAAATGTTTTTTGTTCTCTTTGTTTGCTCTGTGCCACTCTATCTGAGTGTGTGTGTGCGTGTGTGACTGAGTGTGTGTCTGGGCCTGAGGGTCTTCTGCCCTGTTGACTGCTGTGTATACGGTATTGTGCTCCTTGGTGAACTGTTTATTTGTTGAGCAGGCAGAGACTTACATTCCCTCCATTAAACCCACTACACAGCATTTTTGCCCACTCTGGCATGAGGAGAAGACCAAACCAACAGAGCAGTGCCACCAGTAGCCTATTCGCATTATGTCACTTTCCTTTTGTCTAAACATCACTACCCATTTAGGTCAGCAAAAATGAACTACTGAAAATTGAAAATTAAATGAAGACTGTATTTTTCCTTACAGTAAAAATGATTTGAGACAGGGTGTGTCAAGATTCCTCCATAAAAGTTGTCTATCATCTCTTGTGTTTTGCGTTTTGCATCATGTGAGCAGCCCAAGACAAAGCCTTGGGGAACACCAGAATTGATTTTATTTTAGTTGTTCTCTGTCCCTTTAAAAGAAAATAGTATTTTACTGATGGAAAGGTCAAAAATTAGTTTAAATTACCCAGAATTTCAAGGGCAGTGTATGGTCATAATGAAAACAATATTCTGATATTCCCCTGATGCCTATAGTATTTAGATGGACTAGTGCTATTGAATCTGCATTATTTCAGTCTTCAGTCAAATATAATTTCTCTCAGTTTCTCAGTATTTTCTTCTTATTATTTATTTATTTTTTTCAGTAAAAATATGTAACATCCCTAAAAACTATACATTAAAAATGAACAAATACTAAAACTATAATTTTGGTCATAATTTCTTCTACTCCAGTGAGACAAGTGTGTAAGTGAGTCAGATGGTTTAGTCCAATTTTTTGTTCAATCAGTTGATTCATTCAAAAGAGCAGACTCAAAAGAACATGATTCATGATTCAGATAGTCTTGCTTCTCTCATGGACTCTCATAAATGCACCAAAGAGAGCTAGAGGGGATGTCCAGATTTTCATGAACTATGATTTACATTTTTGTAAATTTTTCTCACACAGTTACTAAGAAAAATACATTTAATATACCTTGCGTTCTTTTTCTCTTCTGCTTTTTACTTCTTTCACTCGTGCACTATTCTATTTTGTCATTTTGTAAAGAATGTGATTTTTTTTTTCAGTGTAGGATTATTGTATATTTTAAAAATATAGGCAGACTTAGTGATGTTCAATTAATGGTCATTAAGCTTGATAGACAAAGTGTTTTGCTTCTTGTTTTTATTTATATCATCATCTTTCTCCTTGTGTGGGTCTGATGGCTCTCCCTCGCCTTCAGTATCAGAGAAAGCACATGCTCAGACTGTGACCAATTGTGCAAGAAAAAGGGGGAATTGCTTCAGCATGGCAGCCTGCTGCACTCCACCAACCACACACACACACACACACACACACACACTCGTGTTGCCCCTCCCAATCCAGAGAATATACCTCACTCCATTGGCCTGCACAGAGAAAGCAATGAGTGTGTGTGTTTGTGAGAGAGAAGGGGGTAGATGGCCCACTCAGGCGTGGCAATGTGACGAGGTGGCCTACTTTCCCAGGGTGCCCCTGTACTGGTGATAAAATGAGGGCTGAAATGGATTATATACACCCAGATTTGCTGCTGCAGCCTTTGTATTCATACGGCATGATACGCCATACACACTAATCATATTCAACATGGCCATCAAAGTGGAAAACACAAATGGAGTTATCATAGTTAATTCACACCCAGCCATAAATACTGGTCCAAATTGCCAAGAATATTTTAAGGCTCAGTTGCTGTGTGCACACTGACATAATGCGAATGATGCGTGATTACAGTTTTGTCATTTTTACAGTTTTACACACTGTATAGAAATATAAATATTTACTTTTTTTGCTCCAAGGTCATTGACTGTTCAGTCACTATAATGAGTCTCTGACTCTCCATCAGACGATCATCTTTCATGCTTTTTAACCCGTGTGCGTCTCTAAACTCCACTTATATGCTTCATTGAACTGACAATAAAGACCATTAAAGGCTACATATGCGCCACGCTCTGACTCATCTTTTGTTTGTGTGTGTGCGTGTGTGTAGAAAGAGTGAGAAATATTATTTGCATGCTTGCCTTGATTACTTTCTTGTTTGAATGTGATGCTTTCCTTTCAAGACAGTAGAACATTTTTGACCCAGCTTTTAGTAGATCACACGCACAAATATAGCTACATTTCTGAGAATCATGGATTTTTGAACAGTAGTAAATTAATGTTATGTTTGTCAATAGGGAGGAAGCTTAAAATTTCAACCCTGTTACCTGATTTTTTTTAACAGCAAACGGTTATCGTGAAAATTTGTTCTGCCATGACAACTCTCTGAGGGTATAGCAAGGTAATGTACATGACCATGTTAATGTGTTTGGTCTTGGTGGAATAGATCCGCTACGCTGCTGCTGCAGCAGAGCAAGTACCGAGACTTGCTACTGCCAATACATCTGCAGCATGCTGCTGTGAGCATGTAAGAAATACTTCTGCTGCACATATAACATATATGAAGTACCCCCCACATAGCATACATGAATCACCCCATAGCAGATCTATACAGGTGGAGCTGGGTAAGGAGGAGGGTTTCTGAAGCACGCTGCAACTGTTTGCAACAGCAAACACTAGCCAAGTTAGGGCTTCCCTCGACTAAAGATTTTTCTGGTCGAATATTAGTCGTTCATTTGAAGCATTAGTCGACTAATTGCTCATAAATATGAGCCTTTAACTGCCTACATAGCCTAATAAGTGTTCAAGCGCATGCATAAAACTTGCCACAGCACACTGGCAGAAGTAATGATTATGGATGTGTCAGGGAAAAACAGTAAGGAGTCAAGTCAAGTCACTATTATTTGTATAGCGCTTTTAACAGTGCAAATTGTGTCAAAGCAGCTTTACATCAGCTTGATATAAAGCTGGGTGGCTTGCTTTACAGTATTTAGACGGGGTAATAGTGTGTCGAAATAGTGTCATTCTCCTCTTGTCAGACAAAATAGTAGTTTAAATCTAGGCTAAAGCAGAGTCAGATTGTGCAAAGGACTTATCTGGTTCCTGTGGTCTTGTCCCGATGGCCACCTAGGAGATGAGGTCTTCACTGGGGATCTGTCTCTGGGACTCATCTAGTTGTCCTGGTCTCCGCTGATGTTCAGGGCTGTAGAGGTCATCTCTAGGTGCTGATCCACCATCTGATCTGGATACAGTCTGGATCTGGGTGGCTACAGTGACCTCGGAATAAGAAAGAAACAGACTAATATTAGCGTAGATGCCATTCTTCTAACGATATAACAAGTACATCAGGTGTTTTGGGAAGTGTTCCCAGTTCCGGTTGACCTAATTAATGCAGCCTAACAATCCTTTAACGGATTTGAATGATAGAAATGCGATAGTGTATTAAAAGCTAGGTTAAGGAGATGGGTCTTTAATCTAGATTTAAACTGTCAGAGTGTGTCTGCTTCCTGAACAGTGTTAGGCAGATTGTTCCAGAGTTTGGCGCAAAATAGGAAAACGATCTCCCGCCCGCAGTTGATTTTGATATTCTAGGTATTATCAATGGCCAGAGTTTTGAGATCGCAGCGGACGTGAAGGACTATAGTGTGATAAGAGCTCACTCAAATACTGAGGTGCCAAACCATTCAGGGCCTTATAGGTAATTAGCAAGATCTTAAAATGTATACGATGTTTACATTTTAGGAGGCTGCATTAAAATTTTAATAATTTATTGATACACTAGTGCTTTCTTTGTTTTCAGTTTAAGAGATGAATTCGGCGACACCGACTCATCGTCTCCGCAGTAGTGGATGCTCCTGTATGCATGTTTCACATGGATTACATAATCTGAGAATATTGTTTTTCGTTTGAATTGGTTAATTTGAAAGTAGACATTTCACTCTCTATAGATATCTGTAGGGCAAGCATACACAGAGTTTCAGAGTTTCGCGCTCAAGTTCACAGAGACCGAGATGACAGAAAGGGCATCCTCTTTGCCTTCATTATTTTACAAAAGCGCAACGTTTTTTTGTTATTGTGAGTGCACACAAATAAATGCAGAGTCTTTACAGATTCGAAAACTGTATTACTCTTATCTCTATGATCAAAAATGAGGAAGTATTTTAAGAGCAAGTGACGGCGCCTCCATCTATCCTGCAGTGAGTGCTACTGTCCAGCTTCCACACTCCGCATCCACCCAATTCCACAAACACTTGAATAGCGCACATCTCTCTAGGTTAACATTAGATTGAGCGGCCATGTAAAGTTGCTGCTACTAACATATTTCAGATGTTAAGTATTATTTGAGGTCGATGAATGATAGGCGAGCATTTGGATGTCCTGACCGAGTACTGTATTTCCACAAAGACCGGCTGTTAACGATCTGTCCGTCACCGACTGCGTGACTTCGCCTCTGGATTTTTTTTTTTCTGCTACTAAGCGACTAATAAAATTGGTCGATCAAGCCTCTTCTGGTCGACTAATGGTTAGTCGACTATTAGGGGGCAGCCCTAAGCCAAGTAGTTGATTGTTGAGCAGCAAGCTCATTGGTTGCTGATACAAAAGGAGCAAATCAGCTGCGCCACATGATACTGATGTCATTTAATCCGAGTTACACCTATCGGACTGATTACGCCATCTAGAGTTTCATGACAGAACTTTGGGTATATTTCTGGATATATTAGCATTAAATTATTTTTTTAATAATTACATTTGTTTGTTTGTTTGTTTATTTACACTTAGTGGGTGCTTTCATCCAAAGTGACTTGTTCACATGTTCATGTTTATATTTTTATTAGCAACTGAAAAAAGCACAAATGTCAGGGCATGTTGAAATTTCTCCAGGCCCCCAAAACACCCTCAGACCCCAGGGAGTTAATGTACTAACTGTATTAATGCACTCAGTGTATATTCATTTTGTCAATTAATGCATACCCTAAAAATAGAGACCTATGACTGCTAGCATTATTCATCAGAGTAGGCTAAACGATATGATAACAGTGAGTAATTATTGAAAGGATATTTATATGAACATCAGCATTAAATTCTGTATGCAAAAACCTTGTGCAACTGTCCAACTGCCAACCTCATTGCTTTATCACAGTGTTTACCATTTTAATTTTTTTTACAGATATTTAATGTCACTTTTCAAAACTGTAAAGTCTTATTTCATAGAAGAGCTGTAAAACACATCCATGTTGCTTGTGAAAGACAACATTTACTCACACATGTTGTGAATATCAAACTCTCTCCTGTCCTCCCTGTGGCTTTCCCTGGTTTGTTTAATAATATTTAGGTGCTGTTCTATGGCTGCTGAAATGAATAAAGGGAGATTCTGTTTGATGTGCGGTTATAGCTGCCATCAGCGCTCCCCCTTCTCTCTTTATTACAGGAGCCTGTAATATTGCTGGATATTAAAAATATACATCAACTAAGCTGTTATGGGAATACCATTTAGAGCCCCTCTTGCCTGAAGCCCCTCTCGTGCTGACTGCAAGACTTTAAATGAGATTATACACACTCTTTTGGATCTGTACTAAGGAGAATTTCTAAGAACTGAGGACTCACCATATTGTGAATTTTTCCCCCCACATTGTATTCAATATCAATGTCTTCTGCAACATCATATGAAATGCACTAGTGAAACAAGAAACTGCAACAGTGAGATTCCTTACGTCCTTTTAATTTTCTCCATAGAGAAATTGTTTTTTTTTAGTAATAGTGTATATAAACTTTACAAAACAGACCCACCATGATTGTTAGGTGTTGTTGTATACTTCTGTAAAAGCCACATTTCATTGTCTTCTCAGTTTTATTTCAAATAATTCATTTAAAAAGCTGATTTAATAGCAGAATTAACACTACACTACCCATAATCTTAAAGAGAATTCCACCAATCAGAAAGGGCACTGTTACCGTGGAAATTTAGCAGATAGCAGTTAACTATAGGCTCATTCAAACAAAAAATGGTAACAATAAAAATATAGTTGTAAAAATCATGTTTAATGTAAATGAATAGCAGAGTCCACAGCACAACAGAACAATATATTTTGGAATCACTTTCAAACCATTATTCCCGGCTAATGAAGGATAAAAACCATTCAGAATCTATCCTGCTTTAAAGAGCTTGAGCATTTCATAGCATTTATTATAAGGACATGCTCATAATAAACAGAATATTATTGTGCACTGGTATGGACACTAATATTATAGTATTTATCTTTATAGTTATAATTCCTGTTATGAACAGGCCTTATTAGTCGATAGTTAATAATGAACACTTGATAATAATGTCACTTCCACAACATTTTTTTTTTTTTTTTTTTCATTTTCAAGTCAAAGTTTAATTAATCTTAAAGCTGGTTTGTTTGTATGTAGAGAAACTAATGGGAAAAAATGCCTAATTAAATAAGGCTGCTGAAAAAGTAGACTGTCTGTAGTTAAAATAAAAATTAATCTTTCCGTATCTTCCGGATCTTGCTTCAGTGCAGGTCTCAACCTCGCATCAGATCTTCAGAGAGCTCCCTCCGCTAAAGAGCAATAACACTTAGAGAAGGCGGAGAGATATTTTCTTTTTTTTTTTTTTAATATGCCGTACTTAAAATTCATAGTTGTCATGCAAAATAAATCAGCGTTCTCTCGTATGGCACAGCTGCGTGGAGCTTGTGAGTGAATAAGAGATGAGAGTTAAACGTTCACAGGCCTGACTCTGACACTCACCATCATGTCAACTTCCGCCACTTCACACCGTAATAAGAGTCTGGGCACGGAGAGACTGCATGTGCGTGCCCCTTTTTCTTTTCCTCTCTGTCTGTCTGTCTGTCTGTTCTTCAACAGTTAATGCTGTGGGTGGACTGTACAAAATCACATATCACAGTATGGCTACTTATTACAGTCAACATCACAATATTTCTGCTGCAAATTCAACCAAAAAATGCTCAATTGGGTGTTTATGAAAGAACTACAGGAGGTCCATGAGTTGATAAAAAGCTAATAATTAAATCAAATCTAAAATTAAAATAAAAGTGGCTGCACACTTTGAATTAAAACTAAAATAGTGATATAGTGTAATTATCAAATTAAATGCTGCAAATTAATTTAATATGTATAATGTTGTTCATTTTATGATTAGAGTTGAAACAATAGTATAAAATAATCATTAGGACTATATACGTGCACGTATATAAACATTTACTTAAAAAAAAAAGATTAAATATTCCGTCTGTTCACTTGCATGTCATGAACATCAGAGAACCAATAACATGCAAATATTTCTTTAAATTATTCAAATATTAACTCAAAATCTCATGGGTACAAGTAAATATTTAACATCTAAGGGGCTTGGGACCCTCTTTGGTAAATGCATGTTTTTGGAAAATAATAATAAATGTACTTGAAGCGCAAAAGAAATGTAATTATTTGATTATTTATTATTTTTAATTGGAATTTAATAGACACAAACCAAAATCAAAAGATTTAAAAACAATACAAATACAATTATAAATCGGACAAATTTACAAATAAACAAAAGGTATTTGGTTTTTGGAAAAAATATAAATCAAAGGAATGATAATGTAAAATGAATAAAAAATATTACCATTGCCATCTGTACTAAATACTGTACTACATGTACTAAATAAACTGATTTTTAAATTAATTTTCAACTTTTCATTTAAATTGATAGGCTTTTGAAAATGATCTATCTATCTATCTATCTATCTATCTATCTATCTATCTATCTATCTATCTATCTATCTATCTATCTATCTATTTTAAGAAACATGCAAAATAGAACCAAGTTGAACTTTTAGTTACATCCTTTATAACAAGTTCTTCCTTGTGATCTTTTTTTTTGTGTGTGGGGGGGCATGTCTTCCTGTATATTTTCCACATTTCTACATAAAGTCTAACTAACAAAAAGAGGTCCTGATATCCAGCTGATAGAAACTTACCATCACAAGGTATACACTGTAGGATCATAGAGCCCAACCCTAGTGCACGATGATTTGGGGAGTTTCACATTCCTGTTTCACCGGTGCTAGTATTGCTGAGCGAAACAAGCAGAAGAATCTATATGAATAATCGAAGTGTGCTCATCATTTAATCAAAGCCATGCCTGCCAGGAAAGAGCGAGAGAGAGACAGATCCCTCACACTGCTTGAGGGTAACAAGGTTTCAGACAGTGGAGGGGTGAGACAGGCCTGAGCATGGTCTTGTGCCTCTTTTCATGTCTGCGCTTGCTCTGTGAACTTCTCGCCAGTGAACAGCTCAGTTTGCGTTCAGCTCAATTACTTCATATGAGGAGATCTGATAACAGCTCTATTAGAAGAAAGACACTTATGGAGCAGTGGAAGTGGTCAGTTGTTATACCAAGGCTTTATATGAAAAAATAAAACGAATGATAATTGTAGACCAAATTAGTTGTCCACAAGGGTTATCACAAGTCCAGACATTTTAAGAGCGTGTGCTCCAGATCTACATGTTGACGTGTTGTTCTACTGTGACCCTATATACTGTTTTGTTTGTGGTGAGGTGGCCAAGTCATATAACCTGTATGCCCTGACCTCACAATGCAGGTCAGCTGTCTGTGCTTAAAGATGCTGTTTTGTATATGAATGTGTTGGCTATAAGCTGATAGGTATTACATTTATTTATAATTATTAATCAAACCAGTTTTCAGAAGAGCATTTTCAGTAAATAACTTGTCCAAATCACATCAATCAATCAATCAATCAAGTATTGTGGCCCGTTTTTTTGTCCTTGTTTTTAATAATGAGTAATTCAAATTAGATTTCCATTGCAGTCTATATATATTCAAAACAAATAGATTTCAATTTTGCATTTTTACTGAATATAAACAATGCACATGAATTTCTTAGTATTTGGTATGTCCCCTTTTTGCTTTAATATCTTTGAACTGGTATAGACTCCACAAGTTTCTAAACATGAGGATCCATATTATCTCAGCATGATTTGAAAATATTCCAAAGAGAATATTTAGTGATTCACTGGAAGCAAGGAAACATTTAATAGAAATGATTTTGCAAGCTAAATATCACACATTTACATCTAGCAATAGTGACTTATTTTATTCATTCTTTTCTTTCTTTTACATTTTTCAAAATCCTAAAACTTATTTGATTAATAAATTAGTTTGCTTCTTAGTGAATGCATTATGAAAATACTGTGTATGTAATATATTGTATTGATTGATTGGTTTATTATGTAATGAGAATAATATTTTGTGATGGATGTACAGTATTTCTGTGCTGAGCGTGTGAAAGTCTGTGGCTGGGTCGACATTGACGTCAAATATTATTTCATCCGTATAACATCACAATGTGTCTTTCTCTGTTTGTCCTTCTCTTCAGTTCCTGCCATGATCACGTCTTACCCCAACACCACACGAGCAGAACAGGGTCACATGACTGAGATGAGCTGCACTGCTCACGGTGAAAAGCCCATCAAGGTTCGCTGGGAGAAGGAATCTCATATCATCAACCCAGACATGAGCCGCTATGTGGTTACTGTGAAGGAAGTGGGAGATGAGGTCATATCCACCCTGCAGGTGAGCAAAGACACCATCTACACTGAGAATGCAATCATACGCTTCATTTCCAAGACACATATTGAGGGTTGCCCTGGACTAGCTGTCAGTGACCGACATCATTTCCTGTCAAAAATCATCCACCGTTTGCACAAACTTATATTAGTCCTTATTGTCAACACAAAACTTGCTCTTACAGCTCATTTATACTGTGGTAATATGACAGATTTCTGAGCGGTATTCAATAAGACAAAAATACACGGTAAGACGTGAGTTTATTCATTAGGGACTGATTGGATGGAAAATGTGCTTTCGATATGCCACACTGTTCAAATTTCTGCTTACTATTTGCTACACATTAAATAATGTGTACTTTGCACGCTTTTTTTTTTTTTTTTTTTGAACATGAACTATGCAGTGTGCAACAATAATCTATTCAAATTTAAGCATTGTTCACATGTTTGTTTTTTTTGACTCAACAATAAAATTCTCTCAGAAAAAAAAATACTCTTATTTATAATTGCAGATAATTGGCAGTCCAGTCAAATAATGAGTCAAAAAAGTGATTTTATATCCAGGTTGATATTGTCTCCAGTTAATTCATAATACCAGAAGTGGAAGGTCATGTCAAACGCATTGCATTGTGGGATAAATTACCTAGCACAGTATGCTCTGTTACATGAATTTCTGAAACTTTGGAACAATTTTCACTCAGAAGTTGCTAATATTTCACAAATAATTACAAAGAAACAGCAAGCAACATGAAAATAAACAGGAAATTTTTTAGAATTAAAAAAAAAAGATTGAACTCGTGTTTTCTTTTAAAATTTACTCCAACAATCTTTATTTTATTTATAACTTATGAATAATTTATATATTAAAAAATACAGTGTAGTGGTATCATTCTGTCGCTCAAGCCATGTACAGTACAGAAAGGCAAAAAGCACTAATTTGGTGATAGTTATTTTTTTTCAATATATATTTCAATATATTTTAAAATCCATAAAAATTAAATGTATAAATAAATCAACAAAAGACACGTTTACCTTGTTATATAAAGGTCTGCAAACACTTAAATAGGCATTTGATGGTTCCAGAAAGTATTATTCAAAGTTTTGCAGATCTGTGTAACTGTTTTGTTTACCGTTGCGCAAAAGATTACTCAGAAACCATGCTAGTCGTTAGTATGAATGTGCAGAATTTCTTTTTTTCATATTTGTTTCAGCAAATTCATGAGAAATCAAGCACATAATCTGGGCTACTATGGTTGGAATAGCATGCAGGTGGATGTTTACGCTTGTGCCACATTTACTTCGTCTGAACATGATATGAAACAAGCCTTCACAGATGCTTCGGTGTGTGTATGCCTTACCTATTCTTAGGAAAAATCGAAGGAAATAATGGTAAAAAATATAATTCAGTGTTCTCAAAAACATGAAAAGTCATGGAAATTAGTCAAATCTTTATAAAATTATGGAAAATCTTTGTAGTAACTGTATTTTTTTTTTTGTTTCTTATTTTTCTCCACTCTTAAATATTGTTTATAGATGAAGATAGATGTTTGTGCAAAACAACATTTTATGGTGTCTCCCGAGGGTCTCACTGGAGTCATTTGTACCCTAATAAATATAATCATTCAAATGTAATGGTTCAAGAGACTATACCTGCCTCATGAACATCCAAATGAAATGATGAAATTACTCCAAAACAATTCTTATCCATGAACGAAAGGAATGTGAACAGTAAAACTCCCATAGCAATATCCAGTATCCTATAGCATGTACCAGAATGCTTTATTTACTAGTCAAATGATCATATTTTGTACATTTGTTTCTTCACAGATCTTGCATACCGTCAGAGAAGACTCTGGCTTTTTCTCTTGCATTGCTATTAACTCTTATGGTGAAGATAAAGGAATCATTCAGTTGATAGTACAAGGTAAAGTTGAATTGCAATTATTGCTTTTATATTAAATGATAATTTTATTTTATTTTATTTCATTTTTAATGACAAAGTATGTTATTTATTGTCTAATCTCTACCAACATTTTTCTGAAGATCGTCCAGACCCTCCTGAGGTTGAGATCAGAGAGGTAAAGGACCGAACCATCGCACTTCGCTGGACAATGGGCTTTGATGGCAACAGCCCCATTACAGGATATGACATCAACTATAAAAACAAATCATGTATGAGCCTCCCCAATCTATTGTCTCAATCTATTGTTATTATTTATATTCTTGAAGACAAGTATTGTTGATAGAGTAATATATAGGTGTTGTTATGCAGTCATATGTGTTTCAGCACTGCTAGAAGCTGGTGTAAATATAATAGATAGATATTTTATATCTAGATATATAATAGATATAAAACAAACAGATTAAGTTAACATTTTTTTTTTTTTACATTGACTAAATTCTATGATTGTAAACTTTAAGTGGTTGTTTGTTTGTTTGTTTTTATATTAGTTTTTATATTACTACACCCTTTAAACTATGATAAAATGACTGTAACATAGCCTCTTGTGGTTTATAGCATTATGACTCTGTATTCCTCTGTATTTCTTTAAGCTTCATGGGCCTCATCTCAAATGACCAAAGACGTCTCCCCTCAGCTGAATCAGGCCACCATCATTGAACTCCACCCTGCTTCCACCTACAACATCCGCATGTTTGCCAAAAACCAGATCGGCGAAAGCAGACCAAGCAACGAGCTGACCATCACCACAGATGAAGCACGTGAGTATTGCTACAACTGAAAATGGTGTGAGCCTTTGTGAGGTTTTTCTATAGTTTTCGGTAGTATCGGACATTTTTATTATCTGTGCCGCCACCTAGTGGTTCAGTCCATTATTTTCTCTGTCTTTCCTGCATGTGATCAATCCAGCACCTGATGGCGCTCCTCAAGATGTGCAGCTGGAAGCAATCTCATCCCAAGGCATCAAAGTCACATGGAAGGTACAACTGAGGAACCATTAGTGTTGCTACAGTATGCAAAATTGGTATTTGTGCTGGCTAAATCATGCTGCATTTTTGAGGAATATTTTGGGTTTAAGCTATATCAACAGTAGTGACAATGTAAATTATCACAGAAAATTATGTTTAACTACCCCCTCTTTAAAATAAATAACTAAATTTTTAAAAATTGAGGTGATAATGGAGGTATATCAATAATAATAATAATAATAAAATAAAAACTACAGTATGTATCATTTGATCTGTGACATTGTCTAACTCTCTTGAGGGTGAATTAACTTATGGTTGTGAGTTATTAAAATATTTAAATTGTTTGCGCCAAGGAAATAGGCCACTTCTGTTGTGATGTGTGTGGGTTTTTATTTATTTATTTATTTATTTATTTATATTTAACAGAGCCACTAAGTGGACATGAGGATAGAAAAAATGAGATGGAGGAAATATTGTATTTCAATGCTTTTGTACACCCCATTCAAATATAGTTTTTCCTTCCACACTGTTAAAAAAAAAAAAAAAAAAAAAGCTGAACAACCAGCTTCAGCAGAGTTTTCTCAACTTATTTTTTAGGAAATTTTTTGAGATTTCTCAACTTTTTGTTGTATAAACTTTGTTGTAAAAAAAAAAAAAAAAGTTGAGCAAACTTAAAATTTTTCAACTTTAACTTTAAAAATTTTAAGTTTGCTCAACTTTTTTTTTTTTTTTTTTACAGTCTAATATTAGGTTTTTTTTTTTTTTTTAAGTTTGCTTCTTTAAAAAAATGTATTGAACCCAGAATGTTCCCTTCAAATAGTTCTAAAGTAAATAAACAGAAGATGACAGAAGTGATTGGCTCTTTAACTTAAAGGCAAAAGACCTTTTTACCCTACAACAGTTACATTTTCTCTTATCAATTTTTTTTCTCTTTATACTGACTCTGCCTCACAACCCCATACACTGAAAGTGATGGTATTTTCTGTTGGTGAATGAAAAGAGTATAGAAATATGGTAAGGAATGGGATGTTGAAACTGCCACAGCGGTTTGTTGAATAAATCTAAAAAGTTTAAGGTAAAAGTAGTTGTAGGTCCCAACATTTCCCATCACTAGAGAAGTGCTTACTTTATGAAACTGGAATTCAGCCATGTGTTTCTGAGAATCTAAGAATTTCTGATGTTACAATATCTATTCTTTTTCCAGCCCCCCCTCAAACACTTGCAGAATGGTTTGATCCGAAGCTACCAAGTGTGTTATCGGGAGTTTGGGACAGGGGGCAGCCCACAATACAACACCATCAATGTAGACACCACAGGGGACATTGAAACCCTCACCCTGGATAACCTGAAGAAGTACACCCAGTATGAGGTGCGGGTGCAAGCAGCCAATCGGGCAGGCATGGGTCCCACCTCGGAGGAAATCACCATCACCACGCTAGAGGACGGTTAGTCACTTTATGATTCCCACATTTGTTGTATTAGTGGTGTTTCTTAATGCATTTACATGCTTTGCTTTGCGGCATGAAAACATGTATATTATTATTTATAATAGCTGTTAATGAATTACTCTCGCCTATTAGCTTTCAATTTTATCTGTAAGATATAGCAATGCACATACATATTTTGTGATTGCATGATAGATAATATCACGTTTATTAATTAACACACAGTGCCCAGTCGCCCACCTGAGAACGTTGTGACAACAGCTACAACCCCTGAGACTATCTCCCTGTCCTGGTCTGCTCTGCCCAAAGAAGCGCTCAACGGCATGCTGCTTGGATATCGTGTCATCTACTGGGCCAATCTACCTGATGGAGGTCAGGCAGGGTTGTGACCCTTTCAGTTTCGGCAGAGATTTTCTTACTTTTATGCATAATTATGAAGCACACAGATGCCCCCCCCCCCCCCACACACACACACACAGTATGCCATTCCTAATTCATAGATAAAGATGTTTATAGATAGTTTCTATTGTTTTAGTTTGCAGAGGCCTGGGTTTCTTTTCCAGGGTCTGTTAGCCATCTAGCACCTTAAAATGATTTCTGAAGGATCATGTGTACTGAAGACTAGAATAATGATTCTGATAATTCAGTTTTGCCATCACATGAATAAATTAAATTTTAGAACATAGTAAAATGAAATATTAATATTAATATAAATATTAATATTTTTTTTACTGTATTGTTGAATAATTGCAGCCTTTGTGCCTTCCAACCTTTTGACAAATAGTGTAGGTCTATAATGAATTACTTTATGGGTAATATTTTATAATAACTTTTAAATGATAATAATTTTGTGACAAAATTAGCAATGATATGCATGCTTACACATCATCAATACACTTGCAAATAGTTATCAGAAATGGATAAATCATTTATAATTTTGCGTGTACTTTGATAATTGTAAACTCTTATCAAAAGTACTGTAGCAGTGTACCATAGTGATGGCATCATGTGGTAATCCCATAGTACCTTTCAAATTCATATACTCTGGTATTTACATAATGCACCACAGTAGTTCAGAGATGTATGTTGTTTTACAGTGTATCTCCAAAAAAACACAAAAAAGGGCTTTTGTAGGTAAATTTTTAATGTCATGAAAATATGATTATTGATATGTATGATATATGTGCATCTTCTAATGTGTATGAAATATAGACATGTCAGGCACTATACTATGTTTTAATGACTTGAAGTGATACATTTTGGACATGCAATATCAATTCAATTGCATTTCTGCCTCAGACCTCTAGAGGGCATGGTGGTTTTGCTTTAGGAGACAGAAGGTGAAAAAACAGAGGGCAGTAGATCTACAGTAGAAACTCAATACTTGATGGTCAAATTGGCTACATTTAGATTTACAGCCACTTATTCAGCAAATGCTTTTATCCAAAGTGACTTACAGAGTAATTTCTTGGATGAAGGTGTTACCATTTTTTTGGTGCACCAGTTCCAAGAATGTGCCTATGATTACTATGCACACTGTTTTTACAATATGCACCACATACTATGGACAGTTTGCAAATTCCCTGTATACATGCAGTACCTGCATCTCAGTAGCAGGGAGCACCCAGCAAAAAGAGCAGTGGCCATTTTCCAGGCTGCACTGCAGAGCCATTAATAATTGAACTACAATAAGGTATTGATGTACAGATTCAAGGGTGAAAATAAAAATGGAGACACAACAGTCTGTATACTGTAGCATTATACAGGACACAGTGACCGATGACTATGCAAAATGTAATTAATTGTCCAATGCAAATGATAATGAAGGGTAACTCAAATATATAAATCTTTGGTATCTTGGCAATTCTGAGCACATTTTGAGACACTGTTGAAACTCTAAAAGAGACACGTGAAATTCCTAAGGAGCAAAAAATTTGAAAGAGATCATTTAATGTAAGCATAAGTCTCCATTTACTGGCATTTTGATCTAGGAGAAACAGTTGAGCTAATAAAGATCTCATTTGTGGGGGGTTTCCCCCCAGATCAGTTAACATTTTGTGTGTGTTGCAGAACTGGGAGAGATCAGGAACATCACAACCACCAAGCCTTCACTAGAGTTGGAACGGCTGGAGAAGTACACCAACTACAGTATCCAAGTCCTGGCCTTCACTCGAGCTGGAGACGGAGTCCGTAGTGAGCAGATCTACACACGCACCAAAGAGGATGGTGAGACTCACTCCAATTGCTCATATTCATGTTATTTATTTTACATACATAAAAGTTATGTGACTCCCCTGTCTCAGTTTAATCTACAGAAACAATAAAAAGGCAATGTCCCACAAGCCAATTTTCACTTACCAGCCCCAAGTCCATGTTATCCATGGTTATTATGTACCCACCATGGGGTTTTCTGCAATTCTACTACACTTAAATGACACTTTTTCTAAGTTAAGCTGCAAATGGACAAATGCCTTCTACAGCATACTTTGATTAAACAGAGTACATATTCCCACACTAAAGTCAGTCCCAAAATTGCATACCCTTTCATTCTATTACAGTTCTCCACTTTATGTTCTTGCTCTTATTTTGTCAATCAGTGACTGGGAATTGGAGAGAACTGTCAGAAGAAGTAGTTTGTTACCAATCTTCCATTCTTAATCAATAAGTGAATCAGAACTCAACAAAAACCATCACCAGGAGTTCTGAGTGAAATCAAGCTTTTTCGAGTTAACTAGTGGGATATACTGCCTTAAGTAAGCCATTTGTAGATTGACTCCTTTGCTCATTGCACAGATGTCTGAACCCAATGACAAAACCAGTCCAAATGGAGAGTGGTGATTGGAGTGTTTGGGAAATTGTGTGAAATCACATCTCAGCTTTCTATGAAGTTAGAACAGAACAGCTGCAGGTCATTTCCTTTGTAGCATACAAGGTGTCTTTTCTAGAGCGTCTCCTCAACCAGTTTTATTATTTCTCCTGCTAAAACCAGTTCCTGGCCCTCCGGCTGGAGTTAAGGCAGCTGCTTCAACAAGCTCGGTGGTGTTTGTTTCCTGGCTTCCTCCACTCAAACTCAATGGAATCATCCGGAAATACACCGTCTTCTGTTCCAACCCGTACCCCACGGTGAGCTTATCTGTGGCTCTTTGTGACTTTGCACAGCCCCACATGGCCCCCCAAACTTAATTATTTAAATTCACCAAAACTGAACAAACTTTAATTGAATTCTCAGGAATTACGACAGTGTTTCACTGACCTTGTTCCTGGAGGCACCCCATAAGTACACATGTTGGATGTTTCCCTTATCTGACCTATCCATTTAAGGTCTTGAAGTCTCTACTAATGAGCTGATGAGTTGACTCTGATGTATAATTAAGAGGAGTTTCGAAATATGTAGAGTTGATGTGCCTCCAGGAACAAGGTTGAGAAACAAGTAAGAGAACACTTACCATGTAGCTCCTACAAAAAGGCTATGGGTCTGGGATACTTGAACGGCCTACTACATTTGCCAATGCAGTTTCAATGTTTATTATTGCTTAATGCATAGAGCTGCTGCTTCTTCTTCTTCAATAGTATGCAAAGTAGAGTATAAATCACAGTATGCTAAGGCTGAGCAACTCTGGGCCTCAAGGTCCTCTGTCCTACAGAGTTTAGCCCCAACCCTGATCAAACACACCTGTCTGTAGTTTTCCAATAATTCTTAAAATCTTCATTAGCTTGTTCAGAGGTGTTTGATTAGGGTTGGAGCCAGAGTTGTCCACCTCTGAAGTCTGTCGTAAGCAGTACCGTATTCCACTTTGCAGCACTTTAAGTAATTCTGGATAAGTTAATGCCCTAAATAAGTGGTGTCCAATCCTTCAAACAGAGTTTACCTCATGCCCTTATTAAACACACCTGAACTCAAGGTCTTCAGGGTCAATAGAAACTTCTAGGCAGGTATGTTGGAGGTAAACTGTGCATCAAAGTGGCCCTCCAGGAGCAGGATTGGACACCTCTGCCTTAAATGTAAAAACAAGGCAGGAGTGCTTTCTAATGAATATAATTTTTTTGTTTTTCTTATGAAAACTTTTAATTGGGTATCATTACAGGTGATCAGTGAGTTTGAGGCTGCACCTGATGTTTATTTCCGTCGTTTGACCAACCTGAATCAGAACTGGCAGTACAGCATTTGGGTTGTGGCGGTCACTGCGGCGGGCCGTGGGAATACCAGTGAAATTATCACCGTAGAGCCCCAAGCTAAAGGTATGCAAGACTGGCTCGTGGCAATCAATCACCCTTTCTGTAACTTTTAGTGTAGAAGTATGTTATTTGGGATACGCCATATTGTACCATTAACAGAAACAATTTGACATAAAAGAGTTTGTCCACCATTGTGATGGATTGTTTGTTTCTTAAGCCCCTGCACGAATCCTGACGTTCAGTGGCACTGTGACCACCCCCTGGATGAGGGACATTGTCCTTCCATGCAAAGCAGTCGGAGACCCTCCTCCAACCATCAAGTGGCTGAAGGGAAAGTATGTTTGATTTCTATATTCTTTACATTTATATATATATATAGAATATACTTTGCTTTCTCTGTTTTGGCCAGACAAACACCGTTGCACTTGATTAATATGAGGTTTTACATTAAAGGATTAGTTCACTGCCAGAATAAAAATTTCCTGATAATTTACTCTCCCCCATGTCATCCGAGATGTTCATGTGTTTCTTTCTTCAGTCGAAAAGAAATTAAGGTTTTTGAAGAAAACATTCCAGGACTTTTCTCCATATAGTAATTGGAGCTAATGGGTTGAAGGTCTAAATTGCAGTTTCAATCCAGCTCTACACAATCCCAGCCGAGGAATAAGGGTCTTATCTAACGAAAGGATCGGTCATTTAACAAATAAACATTTATTTACTTTTTAACCACAAATGCTCGTCTTGCATTAGCTCTGCAATGTGCATGCGCGACTTCACTCACTGCGTAATCATCACGTTGGAAAGGTCAAGCGCAGTTAGTTCTTCGTCTGTGTATTTCAGTTAAAAAAGGTAGGGTAGGGCAAAAAACTCAATCTCATTTTCTCCTCCAACTTCAAAATCATCTGACATCGTTGTTTTACCATTTTTGTGAAGGGCGCTTGACTTTCTTTGCACATTCACTTTGTAAACACTGGGTCGCTACTTCCGCCTACGTCACGTGTGACCTTTCCAACGTAACTACGTAATGTGTGAGGTCGAGCTAGTGCAAGATGAGCGTTTGTGGTTAAAAAGTATATACATTTTTCTTTTTCTTTTTTTTTAGAAAATGATTGATCGTTTCGCTAGATAAGACCCTTATTCCTTGGCTGGGATTGTGTAGTGCCCTTTAAGCTGCATTGAAACTGCTATTTTGATCTTCAACCAGTTGTCTCCCATTGAAGTCCACTATATGGAGGAAAATCATGGAATGTTTTCCTCAATTTCTTTTTGACTGAAGAAAAAAGACATGAACATCTTGGATGACATGGGGGTGGGTAAATTATCAGGAAATTTTTATTCTGGAAGTGAACTCATCCTTTAATATATGTAACCCTGGAGCACAAAAGCAGTCTTAAGTCGCTGGGGTATATTTGTAGCAATAGCCAAAAATACATTGTATGGGTCAAAATTATCAATTTTATTTTTTTTATGCAAAAAATCATTAGGATATTAAGTAAAGATCATGTTCCCTGAAGATATTTTGTAAATTTCCTACCATAAATATATTAACTTCATTTTTGATTAGTAATATGCATTGCTAAGAACTTCATTTGGACAACTTTAAAGGCGATTTTCTCAATATTTAGATTGTTTTGCACCCTC